>VXAX01002256.1:82971-197738 GCA_013399835.1 Leptocoma aspasia | reverse complement strand
TTGGGATTTAAAAAAAAATTAAAAAAAAAAAAAAAGGACAATGAGTCGCCCCGCCGCGCTTACTCTGCCTCTGCCGCCGCTTCCTCCTCGGCGCTAGCTCCCCGCCGGTGCTTCCCGGGCTGGCGGCGGCTGCTGCTGCAATTTCCGCTTCTCCCGAGCTCCCACTTCCTCTTCCCGGCTCCAGGTGGGAGCGGGCCGGGCTCCGCTCCGCCCGCCGGGAGGGGCGGCGCCGGCGGCTGCGGGAGCGGCGCCTCCGCCGCGGCCTGCGGGGCTCCGCGCCGCTCCCGCAGTCACAGATATTTATCTCTGGAGCTGCTCCGTCCCCCGTTTCTTTCAGCCGCTCAAAAAATGCACCGTCAGTAGTTTGAAAATGGCCCTAGGGGAGTTGCTGGTGCAGTTTTGAACATCCTTCTTTTTTAATACTCGCTTTTGCACCCTCATGTTTTGGAAGTCGCATCTACGCCATCCCCGGGGGTTTTCATCACTTTTTATCAGTGGGCAAAAAAAAAATCCCCCGTGGCTGGGAACTGATCCAAATGAAATGGATGCCGAAATGGATGCCAAAATGGAAACTACAGGGTTTTAAAACCCAGTGGTAGAAGGTACTGGGCTTAACTTATTCTCAAAAAGCTGTGTGCTAGAGAAGAACACATGCAGAACCTCAATCCTTTAGGCATTACTTCTGTCTGTTCTGTGTCCTTTTGGAGTCCTCGCCTGTCCCTCCATGTACAGGTAGGAACACCAACCACATTTATATATCACTTTTCACCCATCTGTTCCAACATTTCATATAAAACCAAAACGTACTGCTACCTCAGTTAGCTACAATTGCCCTTTCCCTCCCAAGTCCCCTACTATTAACAAACAATGAAATTAACAAAATGTAGAATAACTTGTGCAGCAAAGCTACAACCCTGACAGTGGGAAGTGAAAAACTTTTCTTTTAAAGGCAGTGTGACTCTTTAGTTTCTTTAAAAAGTACCACCCCAAACATATAGTGTCAATTTTTATTTACCTGAAAAATAATTTTGCTGTCCCTCCCCTTCCGTCTTTAGCCTACCAAGTTCCAAATTCTGCTTTTAACTAATTTGCCAAATCTTGCCATGATAAATCACTACAGTCCACAAGACACTGCTACAGCAGTTTAAAAGACAGAGTTAAAACATCTGTTTTGAGAGTCCCTGTCCTTTTAACATGCAAAAATTGCAAGTTTAAAGTTGACCCAGATAATTCTGAAGCACACAGACAGGATGCATAGTTTAATTTTACAGCCCTCTTTCCAACTAAAGCCTTTGAAGACATTTGGCGATTTACGAAACATATTTAGTCAAGTATTATCTAAAGATTGCTGTAACAGACCCAGGTGTCTTTTCCCCATGCACAGTTCTCTTTCAGCAGGGTGTGTGGGAGTTATTAAAATTGAGCAAGGCATGTTTTTCTGGATGTCTTTGGCACAGCTCTGCTGTGTAACTCAGAAGGAAGTCACCACACACAGTTTTGCCAGTTTGTGAAAGCTTTCGCCATTTCACTCATTTATTCTACCTCTCATGTCAGTTCCATTGTTCCATAACAGTTAAGGTTTTACAGCCTCAAAATAATAAATGCATTTTCTGTTCACATTTTACAAGTCTATCCCACATTGGTTTCACTTTTGAGAAGCAACAATACATGACTTTGAACACCTACTATCACATCAGTGACCAGCAACGCCTAGGCAAGGTTTCTCTAAACAGCAAAGTTTAGCTGAGCAGTGAGTCAAAATTTCCTTCTGCAGTTCCATTTTAGTTTTTTTCTAGAAAGATAGATTCTCTGAGAATATAAAAGAGACTGCAGATGAACAGACAGCAACTGGTACAGACAAGCCAGACAAACAGAGATGCATCACTGAACAAGGTTTAGAGCATCCATGGCAGTGTTTCTCCAGGCATTCCACATCCTGCTGTTGATCTGGAGG
Organism: Leptocoma aspasia; assembly: GCA_013399835.1. Classification (NCBI taxonomy): domain Eukaryota; kingdom Metazoa; phylum Chordata; class Aves; order Passeriformes; family Nectariniidae; genus Leptocoma; species Leptocoma aspasia. The sequence goes on along the minus strand of VXAX01002256.1, from coordinate 195,784 downwards.
ACATGATGAGATATGCTTCACTATGCTTCCTTTATTCTGCAACTTTATCCTTCTGTCTTCTACTCCATGAAATGGTTTACAAATATATCAAAATCGACATGAACAGCCCTATTGTGACCCGATTTTGCACTGGTTCCCTCGACTCCTATGTTTCTCCCCAAATATCACTATGGCCATGATCTCATTTTATTACCAAAGCAACTGTTGCTGCTGTCTAGGACAGCACTTCCATCTTCACTATGTGCACCAAAATACACTGAAGTTGTGTGACAGGTCTGGTTTATTATTTTAAAAAGCAAATCATAGCTCTAACTATGAGTAGAAGTAGGCAATAAAGCAGTTTTTTCCAGAAAACTGATGTTAATGCATGTGAACTTGAACAATTCCAAAGAAAATGTCACATCTAATGAATATTTTTGCTACTGGAGAAAGGTCATTATTTGAAACCAGATCTACAGGGCAGCAAACAATCATTAAGATGCTTTATTGACAACATCCACTCACTGCAAAAGTTTCTGCCTGCATACAATTAGATTTTAGCTTTTCCATAGTGTTTTATTGGCAGTGGAAAATGCATCAGTACTTTATTGAAAGCAATAAATAATACTGTGATAAAAATAGTTCAAAAGTAGACTGTACATATTGTTACATAATCTGAAAATACACAAAAGATTAATAGAAAAACAGAACAGTAACAATGAATTTCAGTTTTACAAGCAAGTTAAAAGTGGAAAACAAAATAAGAAAAAAGACATGCTATATATATTGTTGCATAATAAATAATGCACCATCTGAACAGATTCTTGCTGGCTTTTTAATATGCCATTTACAAGTGTCAGATACATTTTCTACTCATACAGTCCAAAATGGCTACAACCATCCAAATTAAAGTCCAGACAAGTCTTTAGAACAAGTTTACAAAACACATATGATGACTTACATAAGAAAAGTAAGGCCTTTATTAGAAGATGCACTGCTTTAGTTTTCAGCCCATTGTACCTTCATCTTTCACTACTCGTTTGACAGGAGGCTGCAGTGCTTTAGGATTGGTCCATTAAAACTGGTTCCACCAGCATCTTTCCACCAAATGTTTTCAAGCAAAAAGGTCTAGGACAAAAAAAACCTCTCTGTGGCCTGTGGCTCACGACCAGGAATCATTACGAAGTCTATCTTCCTCAGGGAAGGAAAAGCAAAAATAAAAACAGTCCTTGGTTTATGGCTTGTTTTCAGTCACTGCCAAGAGTCGCTGCACAAACACAGCAGAGGGTGTTAGCACTGAGGCAATGGCTCCTACAAGTGTCCTGCAGGGTCAAGAGTTCCTCCCAGCTTTTCAAACCACTTCTACTTAAATAAAGACAAATTGCCACTACTTGACACATCCTCTGTGTGGAAAGGTACAGCTCTGAGAAGAACACTGTGTACCGTCCCTCCTACATCAACAAAGGCTCACCTGAAAAAAGCTGGACTTGTTTTCAGATCTAAGCTAAGAGCTCCAAAAGACAAAATATATACTGCTCGGTGTCATGATACTTTTACAAAGGTATTAAAATCCTTTTCACCTTCAGTTTCATTATTAAAAAACAATGATAATTACAGTAACTGCATAATTTACAAAAACCCTATATTGCTCATAGGGACATATACATACAAGCATTACAGTACATTCAGTTGGAAAGACTAAAATTAGAATAAAAAATCAGCAATGATTTGATTTGTAGACTGAATAGAAACAGAAAAAGTAAGTAACTATAGAAATGAGAAGTCACATAAATATAAGAAACATTTAGATTCTAAAATATTTTCTCTATAGTACTCATGAATTTATTTGCTAATTAAAAACTCTGTAATAAAATATCTCAAAGTGTCCATTTAACAAGTATTAACAGGTTAAGGGTTCCAAATGTTCAAAATGCTGCATATCACCGGTAGAAATAGTGTGGGTAAACTGCAAAAACAACAAACAAAAACAACACACAAAAAGAAAAAAAAAAACACAGAAGATTCCATTAGCAGGTTTTAACCACCATTGCATTCCAAGACTGTCACAAACAGCTCAGCAGTGCAGCAGTGATGCACTGAATTACTGCCATGCCACGTTGGATATAATTTTATTGCCTCCTGCAATCTCCAGCTGCAATGCAAATAAAGCAATGAGGGCAAATGCTTCTGTCTCAAGGATTTCCATCCCACGTCATCTGACTACAGAAAATCCTGAACCAGGGAGGAGAATCTGGGAGAGGAGACTTAAAACTTCAGTTTCTTGCAACTAAAAATACTTTAAGAGAGCCCCTGAGATTATGAATTGACACACTCATGTGGTCTGAGTTGCTACATGCAAGAGTTTCCTCTCCCAGCATTTCACATGTAAGAACCCTTTAGAACTCAACTCATACTTGCAAAAAGGTTCTGAATTTGAGGAAGCAAATACTTGAATTGGAAGGGATGCTACCAATAAGAAGAAAGAAGCTGCAAGCAGAGAACACAGACAATTTACAGTCCATGAAATATATCGGAGAGGGGGAAAGATCCACTGAATTGATTTTTTTAAAATACATTGTAGTAAAAAAAAAAAAAAATCAGTTTTTGGACTTGCTTGCAAAATGAGAGAAGTACTGTGCCATGAAAAAATACAGCAGAGGCTGCTGCAGAAACATTTCAGATCCTGAAGAAAGACAGGACTACAGACCTTTCACAAGCCAGAATACATGGATTTTGTGTTACAACACATTAAGCTGCCTTTTGTCAGCAGCACTGCTCCCAGCTCCCCAAACTGAGGCTGCAGGTAGCTCAATTGAACCAGCCAGTCCAAGCAATCACAGTGGCATGGAGTGTTCAGGAACTGGGAAACTGCAATTACCCCTGGAACAATTCAATACTGAAGCATATTTTAGTGGGGCAACTCTGACCAAGCAAAGACTTTGAGAGATCAGCAATCTGAGCTGCAGTGTAACACACTGGATTATTTTCTTTCCATTCCTAATTTATTTTCTTCTGCCCCTCCCCACTTCCACTAGCTATGTTTCATCCAACCTCTGATTTCAACACTTTCTACAGGTCTATTCAGCAGAGGTCCTTTTGAAGCTGTTTAAGAAACCTCACAGGAACACAGTACTGACAAAACCCTGTATTTCAACACTCAGTCTTTGTTGTAGGAAATAAACTTGGGATTTCCAATATAATGACCTACCCTGAAAACCTGGACTGTTAAGTGTGTAAAACCACTGTAGGAAAATCCCTGCTGTTTTATTTCATAAATAGCTGCTTCAGTGTTATTCCTATCAGCTTTACTCACCAGGAGAAGGCTTTAACAGGAGTAGGTCCTTACTGTGGCAGAATCCAATCTTTGTGTTCCTGATACACTGCCTATTCCAAGAAGCATGGGAAGACATGCAGAACACAGCATGCATGTTAGTTTACAAAACAAACAAACAAACAAAAAAAACCCCTTCACAGCAATGGTGATTACAGCTTTGGTATTCACCCAACCCTAAGGTTACAAGTTAGAAAAGCAGAATTTATTTCACAGTTTGTAAATTAACCACTTCTTGTTCCAGGGGCTAACAAAAAGAATTCTAAAAAAACTCTGCTTGCCAACTAGCACAGAGAAATTGGCAAAGGTGATTTTGTAAGTTATTTACTACTTTATGTAGTTTCTAAACATCTAATATTTCAAAAAGAAAGTGGCTTTATGAGGTAAAGACTTAACTTACTTTCATTTACAGAATTTTACACATGAATTCTGGTAAATGTTTTGTGCTAGTGACAGTATCTAAAATTTAGAAGAGCTTACTGACAGTAGCATCAGATGCAAAAATTGGTTTTTTGAGCTTTATGAATAAATAAGAGTTTTCAGAACCTGAGGCAACTCCAACAGATTGTGTTCTCGCCCTGTCTGTTCCAATAAAAAAAAATTCATATTCGTTTCTATGTGTCGTTTGTAAACTAAATTCAAGTCAAAGTTTATTCTTATGTTGCTACAGATACGGTTTTTAAACAGACAAGATCCCTCATGTGACAGGTGATCAACCTCCACTTCCAGGTGGGATTTCTGGGGTCTGCTTTTGTTGGTTTGGGTTTTTTTTAATTTGTATCTGTGTGTGCACACATATACCCAAAGATCATTAACTACACAGCAATGAATGAAACAGTGATTTCAAGTATGGCCAATACAGAAGTGATCACTGCAGGAGGGGTAATGCACCTGTTACTGAAGTTTTACTCATCTCAAAATTATCTGAGGGGGTTTACTCACATAATTTTTGAATGCATTTTATTGCATTTCAGAAGTGGGCTCATATTGGTCTAATTGCTGCTAATCAGAAATTATGCATCATGTCATTAAAAGACTCCTACTAAGCTGTCATTTTACTTTCCTAAATTACATTTATTTCCAGCTATGATTCTCATTTTGTTATGCCAGTGATGTAAAAAAGAAACTCCACCTCTAGTACAGCTTCCTGAAATGACAAAGCACCCTATGGTTAAACAGTGTTGTAAATACAACCATGCACAAGGCAGATGCTTTTATGCAGCAAAAAGGTCATTTGCACTTAATTCCCCTAGAATCTCAGGGAAAAAAAACCACATCATGCTTAAAATTATACAAAATCAATACCATCAAGCTGCATCTTCTTTGGCTGCATAGAGGGTGAAGACATTGAGGCTGTAACTCTGAAATTTGCAGGAAGAGTCTCTGCTGATCCAGCAGCTAAACCTCTTATGTCCTTTGGTCTAAACTTCTTTCTCCACGAAGGTGCTCTCCTAAAGCTCTTATCGTCATCCTGTCATATTGACAAACAACATTAGCAGTGCAAAACGTGTGGGATTGTTACTGACATTAAAAGGATTACTGACAAACTACCACTGCAGAAGGTAATTGTGAGGAAATAAAAAAGTAAGTGTATTAAATACTGCATTGCCAAGCAGGGTTTTCCTTAACTAACTTACCCAAGTGCATTTTCCTTCCCCCATTAATATATCTGCATCTTTCTAGGAATATTCTCACCTCAGAAATATAATGCTGTACTAAATACAATTTAAGTCCCACTTCCAGAAACATCTTTGGTAGAGAAAGTATTGTGTCAATGCAAATATACTCACTGGGCAGCTCCATTTGCCACCTTCCCATTTAGAAACAGTCCAATCCTTTGAATGCTGTTTTACCTCAGATTTATTCCCTAGTACAATTAGGAGTTAAGTGTCTACATTATTTGAAGAGATCTTCATGATCAAACTGCCCTGTGCCACTAGAACAGAGCAAACATCTGTTCCCTTAAAGCTCCTTTTGCAGTTTGAGATCTCCAAGGAAAATACCTTAGAAAACTATCAATGCTTTCTGATGGGTTGTTAAAACCTTGGCAGAGATGCACGTGGGAACAGAGCTGGCAGGAGCTTCCCCTTCCCCTTTCTCATCCCAGCACCAATATTTTTGAGGCTGGTTTCCTGAGCTGGTTAACCACAGAAGGGTTTTGTCACTTCAGCCTTAATCTGGAACTCTTTTGCCTACATGTGCTACCACATCAAATCCCATCAGCACCAAAGATGAGGCAGCATGGAGTTAATTAAGGCTCTCCTGGGGAAGTAACACCAGCTTGGATCTGTCCACTGAGCAACTTACAAGGCTAAAGATGGAACACTCTCTCCTCTATGCTGTGGGTGCACAGAACAGCCTCACTCTTAATCTCAGTGCAGTTTATACAATAACATCACAGGCTGCCTAACAGAAATTACTTTGATGTGTAAACACACCTGGTGGTCTTTTGCACCAGTATGAATCAAAATTAACATGAGATTTCTTAAAAACCCCTCAAAACTCTTTGAAATACAGCTCTTTAGGTACAGTGCCTTTCTCTATCACAGCTTGTTCATTGCAATGCTGGCACTAATTTTCCCATATTTTAGATAAAGAGGACTCAGCCCAAAGTGCTGCTATTAGACATCAACCACATGAGCTAGAAAACCAAACTTGAAAATCTTCCCAATACTTTCATATTCAAAGTCACCTTACCAAAATACACAAACCCTGCTGTATTTAGAAAGCCTCAGAGACAAGGAGTTTCAAGTTAAGGTTTCTGTCACTATTCTGTCAAAAGCTTGAAGAGGTTCAGGCTAAATTCTTTCACTGAGCAGTTCTGATAAAGTTTCCAGGACCATAAAATGGGTCAACAACTCAAGTAACTTACTTCATCAAGTCTTCTGTCAGTGCCCATAGCAAGAAGGTTATTGAATTCCCTCTCCAGAACAGCACGAGCCTGAAGTTTGTGGTACGAAAGAAATGGAAGTTAACTCCAAAATATTAGTAATGAGTAACCTATAAAGATTTTAAAAACTTAATAGGACCCAAATTGTTTAGTGTTTTCTTATCAGATTAATAAACATATTTCATACTTGAAAGGTCAGTACTTGAAAAGTTACAATTTAATTTGTAACTTATTAAAAATGTAAGGAAAACTTAACAGCTCTCCTCTAGTTGTGATATGAAAGTTCATTACTCTGACTCAAACTTAATTATAACAACAAAAATGATGAGTTTCACACTACTGTTGTCAAGGTGGGCTGTGAGGAAAATATTCAAACAATTGTTTTCTCAAGCAAAATTTCCAATGAGAATTGTTATTAACAACTAGAAAACCATTAGAAAAGCATGATTTTAAGTTTTTGTCTTGTGTGACAATGGACAACTTTGCACTGCTGAAGTTTCTAGATGCTCTTAACTGTGAAAAAACCCATTTTTAACCTTCCTAGGAGGCCTGAAGTGCCTCATCCTTGGTTACCTGGGTGTTTTGAGTTGGGATTTGCAGCAGGAGAGCTAATGCATTGTAATCAAAGGATTCATCTAAGGCCACAAGTGCACCGTGAACTCCGCTCTCGAGCAGGTTATTCGCGTATTCCTTAAGGCCGATGGACACCACCCAGTGGATCATCCTCTCGTTGCTCCACACCAGGACATCTAGGGAGGCAAAAACACAGTGCCAGACTCATTACCACACCACTTCTCTCAACCAAATCATCCACAGTCATGAACTGGGTGATTGGAGTGGAGTGGAAAGTAAAGGTATTAGAAGGTCTCTGCTGGGAGACGTGTCACACCGTAACTTAAATATTCCAAGGAGCAATTCTCTAGATGCAAAAGACGCATCCATTCCATCTGGGAGGTGAAAAACAACCCACCAGCCACAACCCTGGCTTGGCTGCTGCCAGTTAGTTGTGACTCCTGGGAATGATCTCAGGCAAATTAGCAAGTTAACCACTAAAATGTACCAATGCTTTAAAAGGAAAGGGAAAGAACAGACACAGAACCTTCTAAGCAAGTTTTTAGACTCAGATATCAGAAAATATTGGTAAAATACTGGGAAATCTTGGAAAACCATGAATTCCCACCCTGCTTTCTCTAACTCCTTCTCTCTTGTACAATAATCACCATGAATCTGGAAGATATAAATACCTAAGTCACTTGGATATTTTTTATGTAAGAAAAAGTTACCAGCCACAAGCATCAAAATCATGAAGGTGTAAAGTTACATCAAAACAGGGGGAAAAGAAGAAAATAAAGACACCTCCCCCAACATGTTCTTAACTCACATTCTCCTAAAACATTTTGCTTCACACTTCAGGGCAGTATGAGTTTCAAAAATGTTCACATTTGTAGCATAAGTAAATGATTTAATGATGTGTTTTATCATTCAGTGTTCAGGGCCTACATCCAGACACGCCTTGTGCATTTAACACTTGATATTTTATAAACGGTTCCATCCTCTAAAGCCTTTTCTTTGTTAATGAATCTTTGAGGCTGATCAGTGAAAGCATGGCAGAACAGACTGAGGTGAAGACCAATGCACTAACCCTTAATTTCACTCTGGCTTTCTTCTCTTTTTCTTTCCAGTTCTTTTCGATCATAATTCAGTCTTCGGAGGCACATAATTCCACACTGAAAACTGTTTCTGTTTGGACCAGAGGGGAAAAAAAAAATCAGAAAAAAATATTTAGAGTTAATGGAAACACTTAACTGTGGGTGAGCTTCAACCTCCTTACCTGTGAAAGCTGTCCACCATTTTCAGCTGCCCACGCAGGTCTTTTTTAGTTAAGTGATCCAGCATCCGAGCGTCCACCAGACATTCCATGAAGTAGCTGCGGTACTGAGGGAGCCCCAGGCTCGGCAGCCACTCGTTGCCAATCCACTCGTGGTTCATGTCACCATATGCTAATGTCTGGTTTGAAAAAAATTAGAGGGACAAGCTTATTGAAATGAGAAATGAAAAGCTGTTTTAGACAGCATAGTTCAAAGAAATTGCTTATTTGATTCTTAGCCTGTAAAGATAAGCGCATTGAAACACTGAATACTACGTGTGTGTTTTCCAAAGAAGTCACCCTCATGGAGAAAAGCAAGTTCAGACATTCACATCAGTAAGTAAAACTGCCTCAATTTATATCAAGAAATCACATGACAAAATATGCAAGAGGTAATAAAATTTAAAAAAAAGACTAATCTACATGGTTGGATAGCAAAAGCCATAGAATTTCATTGTGTAAATTCAATGTGTTTCATGTTGTAAATACTCTCTCTTGAAAACTGGGAGGAATCTTATTTTTCATGTGACTTTATAAAGAAAAGAGATCAGAAAAATAACTGCAGGCCTTTTTAAATACAGTTAGTTGTTTTCAGAAACTGATAAAAAACCCTGCGACTGAAGAACAAATCATTCTAAATGCTAGTCCTTATCTTAAAAGAGACTTTTCTCACTACAGTTTTGATCTGCAAATCATCAGGCATTTTTAGAGAAAATGTCTATAAAGATGAGAGTTTGTAACCATATATCTAATCACTTCTTGAGCAAAAAACCCCAGAAGCTCCTTTTTTCCAAAAGCATAATAATGCATTTTTCTGTTAAAAGTCAAAAGCTTTATTTCTCCTCTAGAGGAAGCACCTTCCAGAAAGGAGCAAAGCTACAGGGAAATGCACTTCTCCAAGCCATCAGAAGGTGGAAGAGTGGAAGAGCTCCTTACTCAGCGTTTGTTATCACTGACAATCAACAAATGAGTAGCTCAGATGTAGTTAATGGGACTTAAACCAGGTTTAAGCTGGAGGGCAGCCAAGCAGAAGAGCCCATACTGTCCAAAGATACGGATCGTGGGTAAATCCCAAGTTTTGTTTCTATCCCTTTATAAATACTCAGCTACGTCAATGCCTGAAAATACAATTAGGATTTGCCACCACTTTAAGGCAAAACAATCAAGCAAGGGGGATTACAGAATTAGTGCATAGAAATCTATTTAACCATCCAGGCCCAGGGCATCTTGTGGCACACCTGGCATGGTGGCTGGGTTGGACAGGGACTTTCTGCACAGAGCAGATATTCCTCTTGGAATTCTGGCTTCCTCAGAGAGCCATCCTCCACCAAAACATTAAAATATTTAAATCACATGTATTTCTCAAATGTGCATTGTAGAGAGATAAGCCTGCAGTTTCCCCCTCTCCTGATCCCCAAGTCACACCCAGAATCATTAAAAGATGCTGGCCTAAAGGAAAAATAGATTCTTTCATGCTCTAATGATTGTGACAGTTTACATACAGTCTGTTATATTAGATAAAGTTTCCAACCTGAGCCCAGCTTCCTTCCTCATCTTCCTGTTAGGTGGTTAGGAAAGCAAAAGAACACACATATTAGTGGTTAAGTTTAGTGAGGAGTCAAAGCTAATGGTGCACTGCAAGACTCTAAATCTACTGCATACTAAAAACATCTAGGTAAACCAAGCATCATGCAATGCAAAAAATTACACACAAGGCACTTATTTTTGTATGAGAAGTTGCAAACCCCATCTACTGATTAAGTTTTCTGGAGAGAAGAAATTTCTGCACCAATAATTCAATTTGTCTATTTGTCAATCAAGTCAGAGCTCCATTTTGCAGATAAGAGTTTTGTTTACAATCTTATTAATGCTGATTTTTTTTTCCTCCCTTCTGGAAAAAAGCTATCAAGATGCAGATTAAAAGGTTAATAATTAGAAGAAGCAATGATCCAGAATTTTAGTGCATTAATTTGAAGGAAAAAAAAAAAGAAAAAAGAAAAAAAAAAAGACCAAAAGGTACTTGATTCAAATGCTCAAGAAGTGGGAAAAGCACTCTAAGGAAGAGAAGTGGCAACACTGTAAACTAACCGTTTGTTGTGTGGCTGTAAGATTTTCCATCTCTTCATGTGTTACCCAGACATTTCCCGTGGTCTAATATGAGCCCACAGGGAATCAATCCCATCCAGTGAAAGGAAAGCAGTAACAAAGAGGAGAGGTTGCAGAACAGATAAGCAATCGGTACATGTAAGGAGCAGGCATGGGCAAAGCAATGCTCTCTAGGTCAGGTACAGCTACTGACAGTCATGGCATGCAATAAAAGCCTACTCACAGGGATCAACTTCCTCCACAGATATCAACAGAACTGAGCACCAGAAACAGCTGACAGAATTTAATTAACGGGTAAACACTCAGCTCTGCTCTAAACCAAAAAATACATTTGTAGTCTAGCACATAACCCCAGGAATAACTTTAGACTGCAGGGCAGACAGACTCATGAGAGAAAATTCCCACTAAGTGCCTAAATTTACTATAAAGAGACAGGTGCCTCCTAGATCATGTAGCCTGAATTATTTGGAGTTAATGGCTTTATAGCTGCATTAGAAGAGCCTCCAACTATCCTACAAATTTCCATACACACTTGCAGACTTCATCTGTATTTTAAATTCTCTGGAGGCCAAAAGCTGAGGCCAATAACACATACTCTAAATACTTTGGATTACATACTTAGACTGAAATAAACTTCTCTTTTCCTCGAGAAGGAAAATTGCAGTTATTCCGTTAGTTACTTTCCATGAAAGGAAGGAACAGCCTACATTTAAATAATGTGTTCCTTTCCAGAAGCTCTTAGTACAAGTTCAGTTCTAAGTTTACAACCAACTGTGGGGAAATTCTAGGTGTTCAAGGCTGCAGGAGTTTCCTTACCGTCCTTGAGGTGGGAGGGGCAGAGGGGCTGGTGAGGGACATGATTTCCTGGATGGCCAGGCGGAGCTTGAGCCTGTGCAGGGGGTTGCTGATGCCGATCTCCCGCTGGATTTCTGTGTCAGACAGGGCTGACATGATCGCACCGCTCTTCACGTTGGCTCGGCAGGCAGCCACGTACCAGGCTGGCATCCCCACCCACAGCTGCAACACAGAGACAAGGAAGGAAACAGGGTATGGGAAACGTTCCTGCCTCCAAACCTGCACGGTCTTTACAAGTCTGTACTTCTTACTCATTTTGGGAGGACCACTCACCTCCAGCCACACCACCACAGTGGGCCCATCCCACTGTGCAAAAGGCAAACCTTGTCTTCTGGCTTCCTCCAGCAACTCGTGCCTACAATTACAGAAACAGTCATTAGTTATAATGGATGTTTCAATTCCAGCACTGCACTCACTTCACTATCTTCTTTCCAATAATTAACTTATTCCTTTCCCAGCCAGCCTCATATGACACACCCCCTCAGGCAGGTACAGCACATGTACAGGGACTACGCAGGGATGAAAGCTGAGCTGGGCAGGAAATCTGAGAGCAGCAGAGATGTGGATCTTGCCTTTCAGAACCCAGTTTCTGAAGCCACTATTGACACTCTACCCAACACTCCCAGCCAAAAGTGGAGACATCAGGCTTATTTGGCAATCTGATTCTCAGCTGCTCAGTTTTCTGCCCAGCAAAGCTGAACCAGAGCAGTCATTTCTCCTCAGTGTGTGCAGGTTTGAAACCTGTGGCAACACGTGAGCACATCAGACACGCCTGTCCATCAGGCTGTCTGGGCTGGACACCGGGACAGTGACCATTTCACTGGTGAGCCTCAGCCTGTCAGAACATCAGGCACAGCTTCACACAACCAGAGTTGTGTTTGGCAATTCTACCCTGACAGGCTGTGTACTGAAACTCAGCTTTCATCTCCCCTGATGACACCATTTCCTTTGTTGTTCTGAAACAGAAGCGCCTGAAGTTTAATATTGACAATTCAGCTCCCAGAGACAATGGAAGCTCACAAGGTCCCTATAAATAGCTGCCAAAAAAATGTTTAATAAACCAAAGGACAAAAACTAGCACTGTGGGTATAAGCATGCAATGCTGCTTGGATGTGCCTGGCTGAAAACATGGAGAAAGCCTAAAAAAAGCATTTTTACACTGCCTTTGAAAGCCAGTTACATATGGTTAAATCTTCACTCATTCTCCTTTGAAAATCTGAAAAAACAACAAATTAGGCTGATTTTACTGTCCTTTATTCATGCCTGCAAGTGTAGAACTAAGATATGCAGCAATACTACAGATTCAAGATCCTACATTATGTATTTACAATTGTCTCACTATTTCAATCAAATAAAATCTCCTTGCCTTTTGAACTGATTGGATAGATCTAAGATAACATTTTTAGAAGTTACAGGTATTAAAATACACAAGGCACCTTGAAGAGTGATTACTGGCAGACAAGGAGCTGTTTTGATACTCCTACAAAATGGAAATGCAGCATTCAGCTCTTTTAGACATATCTGGGATCCTCATGTTATATTGGTAGGTAACTAAATATTAAAAGGCAATTAGTGAAGCAATAAATATACTAGCAACTACTTTATCATTAGATAGGACTTCTCCACCAGCACACCAATAAATTCTGATTGCTTTGGAAGAACTTCCCAGTAATTTGTCCTAATTAAATGTGTCTCCCAGGAATGGGAAAAGGGGAGGAAGGAAGGCACTGCCAGACAACTGGTTACAAATAGTCATTCTAGGTACCATTTTGGGATCCATCCATTAAGGTGGAACAGTGTTCAGCAGTCAGCAGCTGAATTTCACTACCAAAGAAGACTGTGAAAGCTTAGACATATTTGTACACTTCAGAAAGGTACACATATTTCTGAGTCTGGAATAAAGGATCAGCTATTTCCCTACTACTGTGGAACACATTACATTCATTCCACAATTACTTAGCCCTGAACACATTTAGTTCTGCTTCTCTTTGTTGTTTAAAGATTTAAAAATTAGAAAAACAATTTAATAAGATCACATGAAACACTGTTTGTAAGAACAGAATAAAGTGCTTAATACTGTATTTGCCAGAAAGAAACACAACATTTTTTCCAAGTACTTCAGCTTCCAAATTGGTGTCTGTGTCTTCCTTTTTGGTGGTTATATTGTGTGGAGTACAGAGAATATCAGTGTCATTTCTGGTTGTTTTATAAGTCTCATTGTATACTTCATGGTAACCATGAAACAGTGAATCCTTTGGAGTAAAATACACAGAATACATCAAAAATGTAAGGAGAGTTTATGATGCCAACTTGAAACTCATGGTGGTATTGTAGGCAGAAAATAATTGTGTGATGGAGGAAAACATAAAAATAGAAACAAACAAAGAAAAAAATGTTTATGAGATTAGTTTATGCAGAAATTACTTAATGGATCCAAAGAGGAAAGCAACCATGAAGTGGAAAATTAATTGGAGAATTTGTTCATATGCAGTAAGAGATAAAAAACTTGCTTGCACAGGAAATCCTTAACCCCAAAGCTCAAGATGTAGCCCAGGCACAAAACATCTCATAGGAAGAATTCAGAAGCAGCCACTGTTTCATCTGCAAATGATGCATTGATGTTTTGTTCCTGTAGCAGAGAACTTCCCTTTTCCCACTATTCCTTCCAACTCCACCAAAACACTTGCTGCATTCCAGTAAAATGTGATCAGATCCCTGAAAGATCACAACTGCCAGGCCAACAGAGTCTCACAGCCCAACTATTATACCAGTTAGGAAATAGGTGCAAAATCCACAATCTTTGTGAGGAAAAAAATGTTACAGTGGTGTCAGCAGCGTTAACATCTGGTACAAACCTGGCCCTGTGAAGGATAAAAGAGTAGCTGGCTACTGCAGTAACTCCTAGGTGGCAAAACCAAGGGAGAGATGTCTGGAGACTTAATAAAAAACATGGTTGAGCTTCCCTTGGAACAGGAGCCTGAACATGCTGCTGCAAGGGGGGAAGGCTTGTTGTTAGATACATTCCAGAGGCATCTCCCAGCAGCTGGGGAGGACAAAAGCTGTGGTCACAGGGAGTGAGAAGTGATGTCAAAGCTGCAGGTGGTGCCTGATGCAGCAGAGAGGGCACAGGACCCTCCAGAGGCCATGTGAAGTGTCTGTGTTCAGAAGGGCTCTCGGCAGGAGAGCACAAGCTCACCCCACAAGGAAAATAAAGCCCTGAGCAGCCTCACTGTGGCCCTGGATTAGGACAGCATGGACAGAATGGATACAGGCAGAGCTCGTAGCCAGAGGGGAATGCTGTATCCCAGATTTCTTGGATGGAAGAGGACTGATTTGGAAGAAGTTCAGAACACAGTAAACACTGCAGTGTGGAGAAGAGAGTGATACTGATGGAAGTGACAGAGCTTCAGGGTGTAAAAACTGAGAAGCAGCAGTTGTAAAACATGAGATGGAAATAGGGAGAGCATCAGGGGAAAGTTAATATCCTTATTCTAGACAGAGTTTGGTGATGTAGTAAGTGTTTTGTGAGTGAGAGTTATCTTAAATTTAGGGTTGCCTTCCTTTTTGATGAATACAGTACTAAGTTGGTTGTGCTGTACCCAGAAAAGCACAAACACAGTTGTGGCAAACACTGTCACTACCACAGCTCACACAGGAGATGAACACAGCACTAGAAACTATTTAGGTTTAGTAAACACCGAACAACACTTTTACAGAAATACATCTACCTTGGAAACACAAATACCTACTATTACCAAACAACTTTCAAATCCCAGATTACAAAACTTATCTAAGAGGGTTTATTATTTCCACTCTAAAAGCTCACACCATGCAAATTAAGACAAGACACCAAACTAGCTTTCACACTGAACTAGGTGATACTGGATTTATTTCAGCAACACATTTTCATAATATATTCTTTTGAATCTAGTATTTCCTCTCATGATCAGACATTTTTGAAGAAAAGACAGAGGTTTCAATATATTGCTAAAAAATCCAAATGAGTTTTATCATACTTGCACAACAATCCTAATAAAAATAAATACAAACTTACCCTGATTTTGCACTACCACATCAGATGGTAACAAAAGGAAAATAAAATAATGAAGGACAAATATAAAACAAAGATTAAACTGAACTCAAAGGCATACAAAAACAGACAAATAATGTGTACTGTAATTTAATTCTGTAACTATAAATAGGGTTTTGTTAGCAGACACTGAACACTGCCCTCAGCCTGTTTGTGCACATGCAAGCAGAAATCAGAAAGATAAATGAGCAAATAGGGATTAGAGACAGCTATAAATAGAATGAGCTGTCATTGTTCCAAGCATTCAGGTAGCTGGAATTCTTTTTGCTGAATACAAGGTTTTGTAAGCAAACAGTCAGAATTTGTTTTAACCCACCCTCCTCCAGTATCAGAGTGAAAAGCAATTCAGAGCAGCTTTACCACTTTTTAGTTTTGATAAGGAGCATCTCAAGAAGGCAGCAAGGGATCTTTGACCCTTTGTGATAATATTGCTTCCCATATTCAGAACACCCCTCAGGATTCTGAACAGTTACATGAAAGCATCTTACTTGTATTTTTCAAATGACAGATCTAGATTGTATTAATTTCATTAAGTGGTAGAGAACAGAAGGCTCCAGGGAGACCTTAGAGCCCCTTCCAGTACCCAAATGGGCTGTGGAAGAGATGGAGAGGGGCTTTGGAAGAGCTAGGGAAGGCAATTCCAAACTAAAAGTTTTCATTTGTTTAATAGAGACAGCTGCCTTTTAAGCAATCTGCCACACGCAGCCATAAATCATACTTTAAGTAATACCAGTACATTTTTGTAAAGCAGAATGTTTACAAGAAAAGCCATGATTTATCTGCAACTGCACTTCTTGCATTTCTTAAAGCAAGACAGTATGGATTGTTTCACTTAAGAGTGAAACTCATGGCTGGTATTGAGATACATTGCTCAAAGAACAGACCTTACCACTCCTTAGATATGCCCAGACTAAAACTATTCAACCAAGATGTGGTATGACTTTAAAGCACTGTAGAAAAGGGAAAATACCAGATCATAATAATATATAATTGCCTTCAGAGCAGCAGTCTGAAGAAAAACAGCTGAGCCTTCTGTTATCCAAACAAACCCACATTCCATTCTGACTTTTCAAACCAACACACTGCTGGTTTTCATTAGCAGCCACCAGCCATTATTCTTATTAGTTAATAGAACTTAGATACTGCAAGAAATCCCTCTCAAAGGGAAAATTAGCACCCTTTCTTTTCAACATTTACTGTCTGTCTTCAGAAGGCAAGGAAAGTCTGATCTTCATCAGTTTTTTGACAGCTGAACAGAACAGAAGCAGCAGAAGTTTAAGGTATATGGCTCAGCATTGGGGGAAAAATGCAAGGAATGCCTGATCCTACTTATATAAATATGAGTGTTTCCTGTATTCCCATATAAGCATCAAGTCAGGATTTCTACCAGTAGCAATATCTCTTTTTCACCTATGATTAGTCTTTGCTTCATCTGTTCCAAGTATGGAAACAACTAAGCATGCAAACAGACACTCCAAAGGTGAGCAGTAAACTAAAGATTTTCAGGGACAGAGTGAAAAAATTCTCATAACTAGGAATAGGTAACTGCATACAAGGTGCCATAAAAAAGGAATAGTCACAATTGATTAAACAAATTGAATAAACCACAGCAATATAGTGTAAAGAAAAAGATTTCAGCAGACAATCTTAAACAGAAGTGAAAAAATTAGTGAAGAGAGAAGCTGACAGCAGCTGCAACACAAAGGGACAGAGAAAGGAGCCAGCAAATTCATACACAGGGAGGGATGTCTGCACACAGCATCTCGTGCTTCCCTTCTGTCAATTCCTCCACACTCTGGAGCAAAGAACAGCCAAGGGCAACTTTGGGAAATCTCCCATTTGAATTAAAGGTATTTATAATTTATTCTATTTAATACCTCCCAGAACAGGTATGAAATATAATATATTTAGGGGGAATTTGGTAAGAGTCCACTTCTATCTCCAAATTCCTTTATTACAGCAGTCCAATTTTAAGTTTTCAGCTTAAATTCCTTTCAAACTTACCATGACCTATGCTGCTATTAATGTTCTGGAAAAATAGTAAAGAAAAAAAAATCTACAGAGGCTTATTAGCCATAGCACCATATTAGGCAAAAATACCCCAAAACCAAACTAAAAAATAAAACCATAGCATTTTTAAACAAAGCAACACATGAATAACACAAGATTAAAAACATTTGATAACTTACTTTTTCTGCATTTTCCTGTTTTTCTCTGCCTGACCTCCAAGTTTGCTGAGGCCTAATGCATCCTGAGAGGAACCATCTGCTTCTCCTATACCACCTACAAAAAACCCCAAACTCAAGTCACTCTCAATTTAATCCTTTGCAATATTACTGCTCAGGAACGTGTAAACCCAAAGCCCCAAGGCCATCTCTGTCACTGTGTAAGAAAAAGCAAACCAACCTTGTCCTAGAGCTTCCTTGCTTCCTTGTCCAGGTCGTCCCTTTTCCTTCTTGCCAAACAGGCGGCCAATGGAGGACTTGATCCCCTTCTTTTTGGGGGCTTTGTGAAGGGAATCTTGGCTGCTGTTACTGCTACTAGGATTACTTGTTTGCCCATCCTGTGAACCTGTTGAACTGTACCAAAAAAAAGAGTTATAAAGGAGCTCATGTACAACAAAGTCACCACAGGTAAATTCAGGGTTCTGTGCAAGTTGATCGAAGTTCAGTAACTCACTAAGGACATTTAATTTCAGCTTTTATGAGTTATGAAAAGAAATGTTGACAGCACAAGTTCCTGACTGAAAGGAGCAGACAAAGTTTGAAACATTTGAGTGGAATCCATCTCAGATACTTAGGTACTTTGAAAAGAGTATCTGTCAATCAAAGTGATGGTAATTTTGTGAGTTACTTCTCAGTTTATAGCTAAATAACAACTTAAAGAGTTAAGAATTACATTTTTCATATCCCAAGCATGAAGCAAACAATGCAGACTTTGAGTACCAAAAGAATTCCCATGAAGCCATTTCTAAGCATTAGCAAAATCTACATTCCTAATGCTTATGTACCACAGTCACCCATTTATGTGTTCACACTCCTGGCTTTGGAGAAACGCTTTAACACTCAGACAAAAATCCTACAGGCTGAACAGCTCTGCAGCTCGGGGCTTTATTCTGATGCTGTGGAACACTAAATTCCTGGTAGGTCTGAGTGATTCCCAGCTACTTACTTCCTAATGTCCCTGATATCTTCGTGGCTCACTGTGTGCAGAGCTCCTTTCTGGACTCTGTCCAGACGCAAAGACCGAGGTGAAGAGGGTGGTGATGTCTCACATTTTATGGTGGTTTTGTCATCTCGTACCTCTTCTCTGGAAGCTGGAGACTTATGGAAAAGGAAGGAAAACTTCAGGGGCAATGCCAAAACATGAAGGCAACACCAACACTACACAGAATAGTGAAAGGAAGAATCTTATTTCAGTGTTAAAGGATCACTCTTGCCCTTGCCATTCTGCAGCTGGCAGCAAAAAACCAATTTTTTGCATGATTTCTTTCTGAATTTCTTGTTACCTTCAGTGACAAACTACTAAATTTGGTCTTAGCTACTGAAATGAGAAAGTAGCACTTATCTTTTATTCATTTGTAGGGCTAAGAACTAAAGTAATGCCTTCAGCACCATAAAATGAATATACTTGTCCCCAGTTTAAGCAAGTGCAAAGACAGAAAAACTAAAGAGACCTGTGGAAAGAATTATTAATTAGCAAGATCATTGACTCTGTGAAGTCAGTTTCTACACACCTGTGGCTACAGAAGTTTGAGTAACAGAAAGAATAACTTATTTGTGTGTGCACTGACAGCTTTTAAAATTAAGCACTAATGCATGAAGACTGCAAAGCAGTGGTTGCAAACAGAAAGCAGCACAACAGTCCTCCACACCAGCAAAAGCAGGCAAACAAACACAAAAACCCACAAAACAAACCCACACTTAGGCTAAAATAATAAACCATAATCTTGTTTTATTACAGAGCTACCCTGCAAATGCTTTATGTTTCTGTTAACCACTAACGAGTTTGGGGACAGGGAGGGAGATGAAGGGCCACACCATGAAATAAACTAAAGATTTTTACCTTTCTACGGTGTTTCCTTAAATCACTAGGCTGACAGATGCATGCAAAGAAAAGAAATTTGGAAAAGCTGTATTTGTTGTAAACTGTAGCACAGACTGAGACAACTAGTACAGACAAAACACCTTAGGGAGAATATAAACAACAATTACAACAATGGCACAGAGAGATACTGGGTATGAAGTACTCCTTAAATCACAAATTACTTAAATGTATCCCTGAAGTGAGGAAAAGTAAGCAAAAAATAAACACTTAGAGTTGGTTATCTTCCAAAGTACCAGATATGTTTGAGTGTATTAGCACAAAGTATGTGCAGCAAAAAAAGCTTAGTAAAGTGTGGGGGTGCAAGGTGCTGCTGTGAAAAGGTGAGGACCTGCCTTGAACCTCCAGCCTTAATAAATCATCTGCACTCATCCCTCCTCACAACCCAGGGATTCCTGCAGCTGCTTCCTACACTGCACAAAAAGCAGCCAAGACTTTAATAAAGTCAAAAAGTGCCAATAATAGCCCATTTCTATCCAGTAACAGGATTCTGTTCTTTTCACAGCTTTCAAGTGCTGGAATGTTTGAGCAGGAGTTCACCAGCACTTTTATTTTATCCTCCATCCACTGTACCTCACTCCCCAGGGAGTGCTCACCTCTGCCAGAGCACAGAGCAAGAGTTACACAAACAGCTTATTCAGACTGATGCTGACAAAAGTTAAATTTAGATAATTTGTTTAATAGCTCTCATTATTTAAAAGGCTGCAACCAAAAATAAAGTTGGTCCCCTTTGAAGTGGGACAGGGGGGAGGGATGTTGTTTCCCTCCCACAAAGGATAACTTTTTAATTGTTTTTGATTTAGAATACATGTAAATTTTGCAGCATTAATATGAGAAGTTTTGTCCAATCTGACTGTAGAGCACTACATTAATAAATCATAAATTCACTGAATCATAGAAGGGACCTTTAAAGATGATCTAGTTCCTCCTCAAGTTCTTGACAAAGCACTGCAGACTCATTTTACCATGATTGGATCTTTCACCCATTAAATCTGATGAGCATAAAAATGGAAATGTTCACCACATGGAATGACCTGCCCACAAGGACAGCTCAAGAGAGCTGTAGGCTTTCACCATTTATCATGTTGATGCTTTTTAATCATGAGGGGCTTTCAACTGACTGAGCTGCATAACCACTGGCATTAAGCTAATTTGCCTACATGATCAAAAACTAATGCAACTCTCTATTAAAACACTGGAAGACACAGCAGATCTCAGTCTAATAATCCATGATAGCCCTTCCTAAAGTTTCTAGAAAGCTCTTGTTCTCTAATTCTTGATTTGAAGCTTTCACAAATCAAGTTGCCAGGTACAAAACCCATCAAAAACAACTACAAACACCAGACCAAGTGACTTCGATGCACAATTAGGATCTAAAGTAAACTTAATTACAGTTCACTTTTCTTCAATTGCATTGGATTTCAGACAAGACACATTCTCCTGATCTAATTTTGGGGAAAAGAGCTACTTCAATTTGTATATGGTTTTCTGCATGAGAAGTATTTAGCTTAACTAATTATTGTGAAATGTTAGAAGATAGAGCACCCCACAACCTGAACTTTGATAGCTTTTTTTTTAGGAAAAGACTGCTTGACCCTGGATATATGGCTAGAGCTAGTGCAATGATTTTCATTTTAATTTAAAGAAGGCAAAATTATTCCCTTTTATGAAAAAACCAGACTTTTTGGTGTATGTACATATTAATTTTAAAAAGTCAGTAAAACTACTTAGCTGAAATACTTGGTTTTAACTGTTCATTTTATTTAACATTTATATAAAAACAAGAAAGGGGGAAATTTGTATCTTGATTTTCCAGATGTGTTTACATGCATAAAGCAGCTCCTAGAAGGATTAATCTTCCTCAGCAGTCATAGGAATATGAAAAGAAAGAAAACATCTTTCTCTACTCTCTGAACTACGAAGACTAAACTACTTTATCACTTACAAGGTCTAAGAGATATTTCTTTTACCTATCAGGCTTTAATAGCCTAAAACAGAACACTAGCACTCTTATATTCAAACAGGAGTGATACCATCCCAATCTTCAAGATTAATACTCAAATCACTTTTTAGCTGAGTGTTTAGTGGAATAGTGGACTGCTAAAAATAAAGTTTAAAGCAGAGGGAAGAAGTGGTTGAAAAGAAAACATTATTTCTTCTAGAAAGAGGAGTCTGAAAAAAGACCGTAACAACAGAAGGAATAAATACTTAGGCATGAGATGTTGACCAAATAATAGACTTGAGCTCTGAACGTTTTTTCCTAATCATTATGTATCTTACACTTTTTATAGAAGTTGAAAGGAAGCAGTAGAAAAACCTAGAGAAAGGAAAAATACAGCTGAGTAAGCAGGAGAGGAAGGGCCAGCCGAACCAGCCATTTCCTAGAGAACAGGAACACTTCCCAGGAAGCTGCAGGCCGTGGATACCCACCAGTGTCATGATGCCCAGCCTGTCCACCTCCCTGGCTGGGCTGTGGGGGACGCGGCGGGGCGTGGAGCGGCCGCTGCCGGGCGGCGAGGAGCCGGCCAGGGCCCCGGGGAACACGGAGGGGACGGAGCCCAGCGAGCGGAACCGGCCCTGCGCCTCCAGGCTGCCGCTGCCCACGCGGCTCTCGATCTCCTCCGCGCGCTGCTCCGTGTTCTCCTTCTCCTCCTGGATCAGCCTGGGGGAAAAACAGCCTCATGGGAACGGGGCATTCCAACAAGGGCCGTGCAAACAGAGCACGGCGTTGAAAGAAGCGGCTCTTAGCAGAAAAATGTGGGAAAATTTGTTGTGTGAGCATATTATAAGTTTCCCTGCGTGCAGGCCTGTAGAAAAATTCTTCCCATGGGAAAGCATCTTTTTACTCTGTACAAGATCCTATAAACAAATCTCTGAGCTGTGTTTCAAGGACAGAGGTTTCTCCTGATAACAGGAGATGGGGGTTTTTCTTCCTTTCAACCTATGAGGTGAAAAGTTGTTATCTCTGATTGTGTGAGCTATTCTGGCATTCCTTGGACGGAGCTGGAGGCAGCAGCTTCTATGCTCTGGACTGGGCAGACAATAGCCCAAATCCTTTGAATTACAGAGTCATGTTAATAAATCATATTTAGCCTTCTGATATTATTGTCAAGAGTCCTTTGGCACCGCATGGACCATGGCAATAAAAATTAATATTTTTCAACATATTTTTATCAAAAGCTCCACAGCAGACAGGCCGTACCTGATCTCTTTGTTGATTGCATCCAACTGTTCCTGCAGCATTATGGCCAAAGTCTGAGCATCAGCCTGACCACTTGGTGACAGCAGATCAACTGAGCTGAAAATTGTCTCCCTGTCGTCCTCCACGTCAGACACATCCACATCACTCTCAAATGCTTGTGCCACGTTTGCCAGCACACTGGCTTGCTGGGCTCGCTCCCAATCCTGCTCATTCAGGGTCTGAACCTACAAGAATCCATTTCAGAAATAAATCCAAGCTCAAATGATAAAAACATGACATCTCTACTGCTTATCAAGATGTTTAAAATAATTTATGTAAGTCCACTTACGTGCTGAATGCATCCATCAAAACAGCCATGTTTAGAGAAATGTAAAAAAAAAAAGCTATAATGTAGGAAACTTTAAATTTCATTTAACTGCAAGATGCAGAACAGGCTCATTGACTCAATTATAACACCACATATTTTTGGTGATACATACTTTTAATTACAGTAGAATTTTGCTATCAATTCCATGGGAACTATTGGAATCAGTTTTATGTAACGAGTACTCATGTGTCCCAAAAGGAAATGGAAATTGCTTGCAGAACAGTAATGTGTTAGATTAGAGTACAGACACAAAAGTAGGATTGTTTCAAATTGTACTTTACAGGCTTATCAAAATTAAAAAAAAAAAAAACCACCCACAAAACCAACAAAAAACTCCAACAAAACCCCACTAAAAAAAACCATAAAAACCCCACAAAAGCCAAGAAAACAAAATTGGAGCTCCAAACCATAACCTTGCAACTATTTGCTAAGAATTAAAACAACCAGCAGCTGTTCATGAGTTAGTAACACAGGATCTATTTTTTTTGCCAGGTCCTCCCAATTCTAAAAGCTCCCTGCCCCTGATCAGCCTCATGCACTGAACAAATGTGTTTTGCTGCCAGTGTTATTTGTGTTTTCCCTGCTCACCTTTGAGGGCTCATCCCTGAGAGCAGCCAGCCGCCCCTTCTGGGGCCGCCTCAGCACGGAGGAGCTGCTGTAGGACTCTGTGTGGCTGTCCCCCACAGAGGAGGGTGGCACAGGGAACCTGAAATCTGCTCTGCTGCAACACAAAACAAACATTTCGTCCTCACAAAGGGAGAAAGAAACAACAACAAAAAAAAAAGTCACTCAAAGGAGTCCGCTTATCCCACCACTGCCAGTTGTTTTTAAGCAGGATAAAAATTGCTTTATATGTTCTATAAAATTAATAGCTACAACTAAAAAAAATTATAGCTACAACTAGAATATTTTCATTTATAATATACAAAATTGTATTTAGCATAGTGACCTTAGAGAAAATAGGAAAAAACCAAACTGCTGCTGGTACCTATGATGAAGTGATGTGGCTCTGAGCCTCACTTGGTCGTTTTCAGCCCTTAATGCATCAACATTTAATACAAGTTGATCCTGGAAAAATAAATTGAAAAAACATATAACATTCTGATTTAAAACAATTACTGTCAAATACAAATTTATAAACTCACATTTAGGTTCTTTATCTCATTTCTCTGAAACTTGGAAATAACAGATTTTAAGATATAGCCTTCAACTATTTAACCATTGGTTTTGCTACACACAGTATAGCACTGTCACAAAAGGGCATCCCAGAATAATTCTGCTGCCTCTCTACCCTGGCTCTATGACAAAATGTATTTTAAAAACAGCTATGAGTTCACATGCTACTAAGTTTATTATAATTAAGTGACTATAAGAAACAAGAAGATTTATTCAAGCTCTCTGCACAAAAGAATCTAAAAGCATTCAATTTTAACTTGGACATTTTTACATGCTCTAGAAACTCTGAATTTAATAGCAGAGAAATACAATGAATGAGAAAACTATGAAAGCCTAAATAAAATAAAAAGTGGCTGCTAATGAACATCTGTAAGGAGGGACCTTGTCATTTCCAGGACAAGCAGAACACCAAGCACCTTAGCTATTGCTAAGGAGCAGCCAAGTCTAATAAATATTTCTCCCTCTGCTCCCCAGATCTTAAAACTTAAAAAAAAAAGTTAGCAGTTGCATAAGCATTTGGTGATATGCAATGCTTTGAGAAAACCTTATGGAAAAATGCCCAACATTAAAAGTATTTCTCATTTGGTTTTGCTGTTCAAGGTCATATGTACAACAGTATAAAAATTCTACACAATCTCCAAACTTTGGCCAATTGCCAGCATATCCAGGCATTTCACATATTCAAAAGTGTGTTAAGTCTTGGACTAAAAAACTATGTATTACCCATAAAATTCTGCTAAAACTGTGACACACAATACCATAAAATAAGCAATAACAACTCCTTTCTCTTAAACAGAGCAGGAAATGTTAAGTTTTATGAGGAGTTAAAATCTGATCCTGCTATGTACCAAGGCAACAATTAAGTTCCAAGATAATATTTCAGAAATGCAGAGTCTACCTTTTCATGCTGAAGTTCTTCTATTTGTTTTTTTGCATTTTCAATTTCTCGAAGAAGTGAATTCTGAAATTAAAGGCATCACAAATCAAGTCACTCATAAGCTTTACACTTTTAAACCATAACCATGATGAATATAAAAAAATGCAGTCAACAATACATAAATGCATCTTAAATTACAGATCCTTGATTGCTTCCATCATTTCACTTTGATTATAGTTGAAGGTTTATCCTTCCAGGTGTACAGCCCTCTAAATAATGGATTTAGTAATAGTACTGCTTCCATAAATCTTTAATAGCAATAGCAGCCTTTAAAGCTACATTTCACAGTCTAACTAGTAAAAAAGGGAATAATTATGGAATAATTCAAAGTAATTCAAGAAAGACCACGTGATCAGAACAAAGCCTTAAAATGTTACCTGCATGTTTCTTCCCAGCTTAGCATAAAAGAATGAGCTGGAAGCCTCAACAAGAACACTTTTCTAGAAGCTGTTAACTACAGTAAAGGACAAGTAGATTTTCCACATTATTTGCAAATGTAGTTATGGTTTGGAAGATAAGAGGGAGTCAGGGTCAACCCTCAGACATCAGCTATCATTCAAGCATTATGCATGAATGCAAGAGGAAGCAAACATTCAGTAAGACTCTGGAAACACCATCTGCGTTCCAAAGAATTTTATTGCCATGACTTTAAAACCAAAGACACTCAGCTTTTCCTCAAACATTTCCCCAGATGGTTATTTCAGCCTCTAGTAAAAGAAACCAAATATATTTTAATCCAAGACCAAGCAACTCAAAGTCAACATCAAGTGAAGTGCCACTTTAGAAGACATTGCTTTGCTGGATGCAGAATAAGGGATCGAACTTCAAGCTGTGCATGGAAGAATAATCCATAAGGACCTAGATTCAAAAGCAGAAGGGAAGAAAAGGAGTAAAAAGTGTGTCAGAAGAGATGAACTGAGTGCAGGGAAAAGTTCCAAGATGTGCACTGACAGTGCAGAAGCAGCCCATTTACACTCATATGAGTCCCAAAATGAACTACCTGAGAAGAAGAGCAAATTGCAGGAATCCCACAGTGACTCAGGGGAACTGGTACAGCCAAAAGCAGTGGGAAACAAAGGAAACTGAACTGGAAAGGTCAAAGTTCCAATGCTTTAGGCTTCCTGTATTACACTGGATGAGCCTATTTATGCAATCTGCACCAGACAAGTGAAAAAGGATAAACATTCTTAAAAGCTGCCTTCTCAACACCACAGCACAGTGCCCAGGGACAACCTTAAAAATTATTTTTAAGAGCATACTTTTAAAATCCACAATAAAAAAGAACCTTAACAGCAACTACTCTATTAATAAGGGTTTTGTGTTTATTTGCTGAAGTTACAGACACGTTGCAAAAGGCACAAATCATTACAGAATTACACATTCATTACTGGAATGTGACTTGTTACCTTATCTTCCAGGGCAGCCATCCTCTCCTTGAGATGAAGCTGGAGCCTTTCATTGGATTCAGACAGGAGCTTATCAACAGTTTCTGACAAACGTTTATTATGCTCTTCATTCATCTTCTCTCTCTGTCTAGCCTGAGATACAAAGAAGCTACTGAAAAACTTCAGGTTTGCAATATCTCTAACAATTTCCAGGTTATGAAGGCAGCAAGCTTTCTTTAATCCAAATGCATTCTCTTTAACAGCAATATTTTTCCACAGAGGAACACTGCGTGTTCCTCCAGGGCTCTGTAAAGGGAATCTAAGGGACATTTCAGTCTTTAATAAGTGATCCAAGATCAGAAATTTTAAAATCTAAGCCTTAAAAAAATTTTTGAAAGACGCAATTCAGAATGGATTCCATTATTTATAACCCAGGAACCAATTTTTCCATAGTCATTTAATCGAGCAAGTTTCTTCAAACTTTTATTGGAGACTTTCAGCACATTTTTCTTGAGGAAAAAAATTTCCTTTTATTGGTTTCCTTTCAGCACCTTTCCTTAAGGTTAGCCACAGCACAGTGACTCACTATCAGCCAGCCTAAACTCTGGCTTTATTTTAAAGCTGAGAAACAAAGAGGATTAGGTTCTTTCTTTCAGCTTTTTATCTTTGTCAAAATGATGTGCAGTACCCTTTGCAGTTCTTGATTCTTCTCTTCAAGCTGTGCCTCCATCTGTCTCAGTCGCTCCTCGATATTGCCATGTCTCTCCTCAGCCTGTCAATTTGAGAGCAAAATTAGAATTTGGGTGGGTCTTTTTAGGCTTCAAAAGCACAGAAACACTGAGGCACAGGAATATTTCTAACATGCTTTGCACAAATGCCATTTATGGTAAAGGACAATGCAGAACAGATGCTTTTCTGTCACCAAAAGGACCTTGCAAGGGTTCAGATGGGAAGTGGCAAAATGATGAAACCTCTCACCCCTAAGTACCATCGTGAATCAACTATTATTTGCAAATGAGCTTGCAACAGCAAAGTTCATTCACATCCCCAAGAAATAAAACCAAAAAATAAATAAAAGTAAAGACTGAGTGCATTTCCAGCTTCTCCTCACTAGCCTGGACGATGGGACCCTTTGTTAGTAATCATGGCAAAGCAAAAAGCAGCAAGCAGAGACAAGGACTAAGATACAAATTCTACCTTCCTAAGCTTGGTGGCAAGTTCCAAAACTTTAGCATCTTTAGCAGCAGAGCTCCCAGGACACAAAAGGTCAGACTACAGAGCCAGTTAGGACAGGAAAGATAACAGGAAAAGAAATGAAACTAAGGCTTTGAAAGAAAATATGCACACACACACACGAAAAGGCTCATTTGTAGTTCACTAAATATAATTCTTCAGATTTCATTACTTCATTTGCAACCCTCTAAAAATCCTGATATTTGGTAGTACCACAACTTCTGTCGCTCCCCACTTGCTTCACAGTGGAAGAAATTTAGGTTTCCCTTTCAGAAACAGTTCATGTTTAAAAGACTTTATGCCTATTATTGAATAATTAATAAAAAGTACCAAAATAATAGTTCAGAGAGATATTTTTATGATGTACAAGAGTTAACAGAACACCCGTTTGAGTTCCAAAGAGCAGAAACTTAAAAGAGATTAAAAATTAAAAAAAAAAAAGGAAAAAAAAAGAGTAAATCAGAGTGTCTTCAAGGAGATTAATAGAAAAAAAAAGTAGGAAATAAACATAAATATTTCTGAATTATTTTTGAGAAAACTGGAAACCGAATGTAACCAAACCAACACTAGGAACACATTTCCTGCAGCGGGACACCAGTGGAGGAGGGAGCCTGGAGGACACCATGCCACCACCTCACCTTTGTAAGTGCTGCCACTCTCTGTGCCAGCTCAGCCTCCACCTCTGGCAAAGTCTCAGCTTTTCTCAGGGTCTGCTGCAGCTTTTGCTCAGCCAGTTCCAGTCGCTCCTGCAGTTGCCTGTTCTTATCTTCACTCTGCACAGGGTTATGGCCAGCAAGTGTTGAGGGTTGAAGAAGTGATTAGTTAGAAAGTGGTTGGCTAAACAACCATTTCTGGCTTATAAAGTTGGACTATTTCATGTTAAACTCTTGTCAAACTTCCTCTCTCAGTAAGGCAATAGTAAAAGTTAAGCCTGTAAAAATCACTACACGCTATGCAAATCCTAAAACTTTAGCTCAGAATGAGTAATTCTCACCCACAAAACTAAAGATGGTTGGATACACATACAGCAGCTTAAAAATCCACAATTAATAGGGACAACAACCCTGCTGCCCCAAGATAAAGTGCACTAAATTTCTCAAAACCATTTCCCCTTCCCAGTAAAGCTGTCTCATCTTTATTCCCAAGGTAAAAATCTCTACAATGTACAACTCCAGCTCCTGAAAAACAATCACTAATAACAGCACATTACAGCTGATATTTATCTTCCTAAAAGCAAAGTGCTTCAGCACAGCATGAACAATAATTATCTCCATTAGCTTTATGCTGAGCAAAATGTACTTCATCTCATTTGAAACCACAACCTGTCGGTGCATGGAGTCTTTAGTGGCAATTTCATTTTCAAGTTTATCATTGAGGTCATGCACAGATGTAGCTTCACGTTGTGCAGCGAGGTAGCGTTTCTCCAGAGTGGTGATTCTCTCCTCCATGTCCTCCTTCTGGGCCAGAGTCTGGGCAAGACACAGAACAGAAGCCAGAATGTGAGAAATAATTATTTAGTGATCAAATAAAAATTTTTAAAAATCAGGTTATTTTTCTCGGTAAAAAATGAAGTAGAAAGAAATGGCTTTTTAAAACAGTGAATGATTAAAAACCACTGGTCTTTATTACCTTACACACAGATTTGCTACTTTCCTTTCCAATGGTACACACACAGCAAATCTTGACTTGCTGGGGATGGTCAGAGAGTGTTCTGGGATTTAACTAAGCTCCCTTTTCATCTGATAAGGATATTTAGGACCCTGGAGATTACGGATTCAGCAGTGACAGGAAATGTCAACCACACCACTGAAATTAGAGGGATTCCTCAACCAAGTGCATCTTTTAAAAAGGAAGCACCAATAATAAGCTGAGCATGTATGACAAGATCAAGCATCTCTTCCAGAACGTGCTGAAGTTGGCAATACTAAATCTCCAATCTATTAATGAAATATCTAGTTAGTCATAGATTTATCCTGAAGACAATTTTTTTTAAGTGACTGGTCTTTTAAACAAAAAACAGACATCCATCATGTCCTAAAAAAAAAAAACCATTTTCTTCTCATCTATCAAACCAAAGACTTCCAAAAACAAAGGTTCAACTGAGCACCACTGAGACTAAAATTTCATAAAGTAATGGCATTTGTGACTCCCCAAATCCTGAGGAAGTTCCTTCCTCACCTCTCGTACATCTCTCTGTAACTTTGTGTTCATTTCTTCAGATTTTATTAAGTCTTTCCTTGCTGTGTCTAGATCTTCTTCCAGCTCTGTTACTCTGCTGGACAAAGCAGTGAGGCGTTCTTTCATTTGTGTCTGCTCTTTGTTCTGCTTATCTATGATGTCTTGGAGTTCAATCACTTTAGCAAGGTTTTCATCATGGTACAATGAACCATCAGAGGATCTCTATTAAACAGGAAAAAAATGTATTAGCATGATGCAAATAAGATTGAAAAACCAATTGTTACTCACCTGTAAACATCCCTCCCCAAAGATAATTGGGATTATTGGATAAAATCTAATAATTTTATTATTAGACTGCAAAAGCTGAAATTTTGATAACTAAGACTTTTTAATTAGATGATCACTCAAAAATATTTTATTATGGTTTAAAATTAAAATGTTATAGTTAATGATTAAAAACCATATGTCAGCTAGGCTGATGCCTCAGGTTTCACCTTTTACATTTTTCAGATTCTGCTCTGCTTTAATGTGTAAGTCTAAGCTTCACATTAGGGGACAACAAGCTCTCTTCACAGAATAGGTATACAAAACAATTCCTTCTCTAGCTAGGAACCAAGGATAAATGATCCAAATTTCAGGCCCAAGAGCATGAGCAATGTGGACTGAAGAGAGAAAACAAGAAGGATGGGACTTCATAAGCTAAAGCTGGAATTGGACAATGAACTCCAATCTGCAAATGGAGCAGAACTGATAAAAGTGCCAGAGCCCGTGCCCGGTGTCCATTTTGGGACCATTTTGGTTCATCTTGGGTGCAGCCCTGGCTGGGCTCTTGTGCTGCCCAAGGTGGATCCATGGAGGAAATCCTTTTCATAAATCCCTGCTTTATTCTGGAACTCTGTCCAGCCTCTGTTCCAGGCCAGCCTTCTCAAGGCATCAAGCAAAGTAAATAGCTGTACCTTCCCATTTGTAGTTGGTGTATTTTCTTGTTCATGATTTATATCCAGCATCCCATCTGGAAGTGTTTTCTTCTGATTATTTTGCTCTTTCAGAATCATTAACTAAAAGAAAAGTTTACAGATACATGTTTCAAATCAATTCCTTTCTCACTAATAATATAAGGAACAGCTGCAAAAGCAAAGGAGCAAAACAACAATTACTGATTCTACTGCCAGGTATGTATTATTAAAATCTGGCACAGGCACTCAAATGCCTTATGCCACTGCAAACCCTTATTTTAAAGGCATAGGAACTCTTTTTGTTGGTTTGGTTGGGGTTTTTTTGGGGGCAGAGAGAGTGTCAGGAGGTTGAGGTTTGGTTTTTTCCTCTCCTGCTCTTTCAAAACAGCTAAGTTAAAAATTAACAATTATTCCATTTGGCAAGAAATCAAAAGGAAGAAGTGAAAGTGAAACTTAATAAATTACTCTGTACAAATATTGACTGAAATACCCACAATGGACACACAAAGCCTCCTTTCAGGACAGAAGCTTACCTCTTTATGTGTAGTACCTAGCTCTTCTTCCAATAAGCTACATCTTTCAAGTGCTACTCGTAACCTCTCCCTTACCTGAAAGGATAATTTCAAATTATTTGAAATCATTCAAATCAAAAAGAAACCAATTTCACTTGCTGCCATGCCTTTACAGATAATAAATGA
Source organism: Leptocoma aspasia (assembly GCA_013399835.1). NCBI lineage: Eukaryota > Metazoa > Chordata > Aves > Passeriformes > Nectariniidae > Leptocoma > Leptocoma aspasia. The sequence continues at coordinate 164,430 of VXAX01002256.1, read as the reverse complement.
CACTGTTTCCATTACACTTAGAAACCTTCTTAATCTGGAGTGCTAATTACAACACACGCTACAAAAAAAATAGCCAAATAATGTGTATCTAGCTTTTCCTTTTTTGTCATAAGCAATGACCTGTATGTTTAGGCACTAAAGAATTAAACATACCCAGAATTTGCTTGTCCTTTTGCAAGGCACAGACTGTGTTTGCTTTTGCCCATTTACAACATGGAACAACAGGTAAAACTCCACTTAAAATCATTTGCCAGATTTTATATACAAGGGTCACAAAGTCAGGTAAACTGCAAGTTGGCAAAAAAATTTACAGTGAACTTGAGCAGTTGCATATCTTACTGCTAATATCAGGCACAACTGAAGGGAGGAATTATTTTAATTCAGATTTCTATCCCAGTGTAAGCAGATTTCCCTCCTCCTTTTCTCTCTAGTCCATTTCCTGTATCAGATAATCAAAAGGATAAATCCTGATGTTGTACAGGTAAGCAGCTCTGTGCATTCCTACAGCCAATATGTTGCTCCTGAACCATGCTGAGTTTACATTAACACAGTTAATGAAGTGCTTGAATAAACCACAGCACCTTGCTTTTGTTAAGTGCAGCTTCTTAACTTAGAGCAGTTACCAATATAGTTATACTGCAGACATTTCTACAACTTCAGTACAAAAACTGCCTGGACCACACAAAGGGAAGAGGATGAAAAGATGTTAGGTACAATACTTCATTACCTTTTCATCAAGGGCTTTGTGGTGCTCAAATAACGATTTTAGTGCTTTGAGAACTTCTACTTCACTAGAAACTCCTGCTGGAGACTGAGCTTGCCTCTTCACAACAGTCATCCTGAGGGATCGCTCATGCCTGGAGACAAGACACTCCAAATGTTCCAGTAACAGCTAAAGCAAAAGGAAAAAAAAAAAAAAGGCACAATATTTATTCCTGATCTGTACAGCTGCAGAAAACTTTGCCTCCTAGAACATCAGATAGTTTAGAGTTCTAAACTTCAAATTTCAGAGACAAAGGATATTGCACTGAGCATAAGGCCTCATTTGTAACATTTCAGCTGTACTAGCAGTGTAAGCTGCTCAAACAGATCACCACAACCTGCCCACTCTGCTCCTCTGATCTCAGAGCTGCAGGATTACAAAACTTTAACAACAAGAAATCTGGATGGCACACAGCAGTGCAGTCTTACAAGCTTTTCCTGATTCTGCACAGCAGCATTTGGAGCTGTGCACAAGCTGCCAAACCTTCTCAATCAACACAAACACATTTGCACTTCCATGGGGATTCGTGTACAAGTATCAGGGAAAAAATACTTTTAGCTTTTCAAATTGAACATTTGTTTTCCTCCCTGTAGGTGGATGCTTTAACAATAGTGAGCTTGGAGAAGACAAGGAACTGACCCTTGTATTATTTCTTTCTGCTTTCAGTTCAGCAATTTCTTCTTCCCTTTCAAGCAGCTGCTCCCTGCATACATTCAGCTCTTTTGTGAGCGCTGCAAATTCCTGGAACAAACCAGACAGAAATATAAGCACATCAAATGTCAGGACACAGTGAGAGTGGATTCATATGAACACTTGACAGCTCCTTGAAGCATTCATTTCAGATGTGCAAAGCCAATACAACTGTACAGTCATGCTAAGCCAGCTTCAGTTCATACATTTAAAACCTTTATGCTGCCAACTGTAAAGACAAAAGATGTTTGACCAGGACTTGAGAACTTGTTGTGTCTCAAGGCAATTAAATGAGTTGGGGTTTCCCTGGTAAGCAAAAGGAAAAACATATTTGTAACACACTTGGTTATGGTTTCAAAGAGTTGTTAGTTTTGAGTGTTTTGGTTTGTTGGGTTTTTTTTAACAACTGCTGAGGGAGACAAGAAAAGCTAAGCACAGCAAAATAAGGAAACCAACAAACATGACAAATTTCAAGTCAGTATTTAATTGTGAGCAACAATGAATAATTCTAACATGCACCAGAATACAGCTAAATACAGGAATTTCATTCATGCCTTCCTTCCAATCTCACAAAAGGGAATGAAGCAGCCCTTTCCCTACAGTCCTGCTAGAAATCTCTGAGGATTAGAATCAGAATTTTTTGAAAGCTGAGCCCAGAGGCTCAAAGCCCTCACAAGGCTCACCCTTCAAATTCAATAAAGATTTCACCAAACAAAACCCAGTCAAAGTGAAATAGTACAGAGTGAAGTGTCATCAGGGAACAGGAGTGGAGCTGACTCACATCACTTTACTGCATGCTTATTACTGCAGTGAACACAGTCAATATGAAAGAATACCCTCCTACAGTTTGGGGTTTCTGTCAGGAAATGATTGTATTAATATCTGCAAGAGCCACTGCAGCCTAAACTATTTCCCCTCTTTATCAACAGCCTCACTAAAAATACTTAATATGAAAGACATTTAAATGTTCTATCAACTCAGGGAACATACTCTGAATAGAACAAAAGGTACAACTATACACCACATTTAGAAGCAAACACAAAGCATAACTTTATCTACCCTGGCAAAATTTAAATTTTAATCTGAACCACACTGGAAATGAGAATTGACAGCATGAGAATGTGAAGAAGTCCATCCTTTAGAAAAGAGCCTTGCAAGAAAGCAACCCACATGGTTTGTCAATGCAACTTATAATGTGAATATAAATATGCCTCAGGCACTCTGGCCAGTGGACACGCTGGGAACACTTGGACAAGAAAACATCAAAATGCTAGTAAATAACACTCCCTTCTGGTGTCCAAAACAAGGAAAATACTCATAAACAAGAGCCTTACCTAAAAAACAATGGATTTGTACAACTGAACTGGTGATTAGCAGGACAAGGTGAACACAAATAGCCAGCTAAGTGGAGACACAATTGCTGCTTTTTCCAAACTCTGCAAGACACACTGCTTATCAGCCAGCAGCTGCACACCAAGTGAAAGCTTAAGATGGAACTGTTTTGCAGCAAAATTCAAAGTGACAGAATGCACATGCTTAAAAACAAAAGGCCACATCAAACCAATTAATTATACTAAGCACATCTGCAAATTCTAGCATGCAGCTAAAATAAGCAGGCACGGTCAAAAGACACTGCAATTTCCAATATTAATTTGGTAAACTTTATTCTAAAATATACACATGACTGAAAAGACAAAAAATACACTGCACAGTATACACCTGGAGTGAACTCCTCTGGGATTACTAACATACCAGGCTTTTAAAAGTTGCTGTGAAAAAGACAGCAATACTACCACCACCACAGATGCAGAATCCATCCCTATAATCCCTCTTCCCAAATCAAATCCTGCTCATTGCAAAAAAGTTTCAGTCCCCCCACTTCATCAGCAAAACACTGCACAACATTTTATTTTCCTTTCTCAACTGCTAAATTATTTGATCCTCTAACACACTTAATAATTCCATTCATATAAATGGTTCACTGCAGTATTTAATTTGCATTCTTTAAAAAAGTCCTATTATTTTCAAAATGGCCAGGAAATACTTCCAGAACAACATGGTCTGTAAATACAGCTACCAGAACTCTTACACACACAAAACAAATTACAAAAGGGTCCTGACTGCAAGGTAAACCAAGAGAGGAAAAACCTACTTCAAGCTCCACTGGAGCTGACAGAAATATTGACTCCATCACGAGCTTTCCCAGCAGAATGCTCCTTCACATCCAAGCTTTTCCTGCACCTTAAAATCCCACCTGTGGGAGCTTCCAAGACTGCCAGGATTTGGCAGCACACTCCCCTTTTGCTCTCACATGAGCTCAGGTAAACCAGAAACCAAAACTGCCACTTTTCACTGGCAGTCCCTGCTTATCTTTACAGATTAGATAATTATGTACTACTGAGAAGAGCTTGGTATGAACTTACTTTCTTGGTGTGTTTCCCCTTCCAAATTAATAATATGAGTAATTTTTAAAACCCTAAAAATGCCAACATCAACATTTAGAAACATCAATATTGCCCAGTTCTCCAGATGACACTGGCCTGATTTGGGAAGTTTTATATTTTTCCATTCTCTATCTCAAGTCTGAGAACAGGATGAAGGGCACAGCAAGGACTACCAGACACGGTCTCATCATCCTTCTTCAACTTCCAATCACTGCATAGCATCAATATATATCTTTTTATCTGTATGAGCTTCCCCACGTGAAAAGCAGCTGTGTATCAGAAAGGAAGGCTATTCACTCTTCAGAGGGTTACAGGACAGAGAGTTCCAGTCCATTGCATACTCTTGTGTAAATATAAATTGTAGCCCAAATAGATCCCAGTTGTGACATGGACCATCACACTGTCAGGTGACCCAGAGCAAGAGTGCACACAGGAATTTATATTGCTGCTGCATAAACACACTGGCAGGGATTGCTGGCATTGCATAACACCTCCACTGCTTTGTTTTGACAAAATAGAGTTGATTCTGGTCCCGTGAGCTGCCTAAGAAAGAACATTTGAACGTCCTTAGTTTCAGCTGACACTGCCAAAAGACATGTCCTTTCTAGTTTTAATACTTACCTTCAGTGGGAGACAATTTGTGATTTCTTTAAGCAGTTCAAAAGCAGAGAAACTATTTGCAGCTTTATAATCTCAAAAAATTTCAAGTTGTCTCATAATTTCTTCCTTGGCATTAGATGAATGTACAGAAAGAATTAAAAGAAAAAGGAAAGAATCCTGAGAAACTTTCCCACTTGTCCACAAAGCTGTGTTCCTTTTCTGTAATTAAGAAGACTGAGAGCAAGAGTATGAAGTTCTGTTCTGTTTCTGGCTGCCATCAAAATAATAAATACACAGTGCTGGGGTTTGACAAGAATGGAACTCACAATAAGCACTTCAGAGCACTCACACGAATCGGTGGGAGAGTGCTGAATTTACCAGGGGAATATTCCCTGCTGATTAGAACATTCTGGCAAACACCCATACTCTACACTAAACTGAAATGTTTACTGAAGAAAGTAACTTTCTGACCCAACTGAATCATTCCAAACACATCACTCTTGCTGCCAGAAATAAATATTTTCAACAAAAAGCCACACTGAGCAAGTAAGTTGGTTCTTGTTCAGTAATACATTTTCTGGGGTTTTTTTGTTACCAGGCTCCATGATTTTTTAAAGCAACAGCATTTCTTCTACCTCAACCTTCAGAGCTGACCTTCAACCTTCAGTATTTAGATGCCACCATATAAACATCCTTCCAAAAGCTGGATCCATTAGTGCAGAGCTGACACACTTGGGAACTCCCAAGATCCCAGTGCAGGAACATTCCAGCTTTCAGGGAGCAGGTTCCCTTCATGTTCATCACAAACATAATTCATAGGTCCCACAGACAGCACATCACAAACCAATAAATGCTACATGACAGGAAGACACTATTTAACCTAGGGGAAACACTTGAAAGAAACAGAGGTAATTCCTGAAAGTCTGTTAATATATGTTGTGTATTAGGGATGCTCTACAAATAACTAAATTTGTTTGGAATTTGATCAAGCAAAAGAAACCTTATTCACAAGAAAATGCAACACTGCTCAAGTGCACAAGTAATCGTGAATTATAAGCAACCACATGGCCAGAAAATTTATATAAATTATGAAAATATATGTAATAAAAAAGAGAAACATTTTAAATTCATCAAATATTATTAAATACTATAAAGTAGTAACTTCAGGCAACACAAAGATTAAGTTGTGACTGTTGCATCTTCAGGAACATTCCTGACCCAAATATATTATGGGATTTATCTCTTCTATCTCCAAGTAATATTTTGATTTACTGCAGACTGAATATCAAGCAAGCCACTCACAAATCTGAGCAGCTGAAGAGAGCAGGAAAAGAACAACTGGGGGAAGTGCAGGACATTAGGGGTGAGAAACAATGGAATCTGAGATAAGTTTCCATCATGATGTTTGTACTACATATAAACCACAATTATTCCAAATGATGACTGCATGGAAGTGGCGAATACACAGTCTAAAAAACAACAGCAAAGAAAATTTAAATATCTAGGTTTATTTCTAGGTATTTCACAGTCACTTCACTTTAAACCTAAGGGATTTAGGTAGCACACAGTGACCAAGAGCCCCAATATATTTGAAAGTTCCTAGCAAGCAAATTTTCATACCTATTAAGTCACGGGTTTGTTTTGGGCTTTTTTAGGCTAAGAATCAGAACTATGAAATTATGAAACAGTTCAAGGCTATCAAGAGTTAAAACTGAGGAGAACTGACTTGTTTTCACCATTAAATCTAGCTTTGGAAAAAAACATAGTCACATGCCAACACAGATTATGCTTTGCCCGTTCCATGTAGTAAAACACATTGCTTTCAACCTTTCCATATCTCTGGCATGTGCTAATGAGAAAGAGAAAAATCAACCTGGAGTGTGCAAAGAAAAATATTTTCCTTTCCACCTCATGAAAATAATTTCCAGTAAGTATCGAGCAGCCTGAAATGACTAAGCTAGAAACATAAAACTTATTTCAAATATTAATGGAATAAATTTTATGAAACAAGTTTATCTTTTGTTCTCAAAACCCCCAAACTTACAAGGGAGCGTAAGAGAATTCTTCAAGTAATACCAAAACATGGATATGTCAAATTCTTGTGTTTCAGGACATTGAAAGGCTTTTCATGCTCAAAGTAGCTGACTTTCCAAGTGGAGCCAACTACCCACCAGAGTGAGAACACACTGGAGCTCATTACATAATTAGTGTATTGGCCTCCTTTCCTACTTCTGTGTATGCACAAGATGTTTTATAACTCAAAAAACAAGCACCAAAACAGAGGTGCAGCAGATTTCTTTATGGTCAAAAAAAATTCTCCCCTTCCAACCAGTGGCACTGAGATATACCACCTTTGATTAACTCTCAAAAATCTGTATTTTCTTTGAACAAAAACCACCATTTTTCTTTCCTCTATCAAAAACTGCAACACTGCATGAAAACACTCAAGTAAATATTACTGCTAGTCAGTGATCAATACTAAACCTGAGTCACTTCTTATCATTCCAGCCCTTTTTTTTTTTTTTTAAGCGGGTCTCCTTCAAGTGTCCCTCTTGGGCTGACCTATCCAGGCTTTGTCATTAAGGCTGCTCAATCCTAAAACAGGCAATTAAGGTTGAATGTGTTTACAGTTGCATAATGTTGCTGCTCTGGAATGAAACTCTTGCTGTTCCCAGTCTGCTTTGGAGCTGGAAGCAGAATGAGCTGCCTGGCATTTGACAAGCCAAGAGCCAAAGGACTCCTCGCTCACAGCCAGCAGGTACCAAATGTATGCCCAAGAGCAAAATGGAAAAGCTTATAGCAAGCTCAAGTCTCCATGGCAATAAGTAGGTTTCCAGTTACCATCCTGAGTGAGTTGCCTAAATTTATGCACAGCGTTCCCTGAGCCTGAACTACAAAGCACAAAATCTAGATTTCAGCTCTGGGAGCTTCCGGAAGCACAAGGAAACATAAATGGAGAAAGGTAGGATTGGGCAGCTTGGCAAAAGGAATGCAGGAGCAGCAGGAAAAGGGAGGTACAAACACATCAGCTCCATGTTCTCCCCCCTGTAACTCCCCTTCTCTGATCTAACCAACACATTCCACACATGCCCTCTTTGGGGTGCAGGGGGTAAAAGTACCGGAACCCAAATCTGGATCCAGCTCTTGCTCCTCTGAGAATGGGGGGTTTTCCTTTCACCACATAATCCCTGCTCAGACCTCACACACATGGCAGCAAGTCTGGAGTGGGAGCCTGCAAAGCCTTGTGCACAGAGCACTGGAATCATTAACAACAGCCTGTCCAAACCTGGACCAGCAGAACCCTTACTGCCAGGCCTCCTGCATTTCATTTTCCCTAAACCCAGCATTTACTGCATTTCATTTTCCCTAAACCCAGCAGAACGGTGCTGTTATGTACACAAGGCCAGGGGCAAAGCCTCGTGCAAAACCAGACCTTTGTGCATCACTGGAGAGCCAGCATTCCCTGGTCACACACTGAAAGGGACACAGGGCAGTCTTGCAGGCTCCCCCGTTACACCCAGACCTCCATCCATGCACCAGGAGCACAAGTCACACGTGTGACACAGCACACGGTCCCTACAAGCATGTTTGCAGCTAATGTGCTGCAAGGCAAAGCCAAGCCACAGCTGCATGCTACAACTGCTCTGTACTCTGAGAAACTAAGGAAAGAGAACATGAGGTTGTTTAAACAAGTCAGAAAACCTCATCCAGTCACTCCTATTACAACCTGTAGTTTGCTCTACGTCTTCTGTAGAGTAACCAGCCTTGGGGATCATCAAAACATTCAGAATCCCTAATTTCTCCAGATAGTTTGTTAATCTTTTCAACAGCCTTAACAAATCAACACAGCTTGTTCAAAGCAGGGTAGATCACACAGGGTGATCAATTAAACCCAAAGCAGATACAACCCGTTTTTATGCCAGCCTTTCAAACCCTTTTTAAAGCTACAGATGTGTATCAAATCAACCAGTGAAAAACTCTACCAAAACACCTGGTTTTCCCCCCAGGGCTTTCTCCAAATACTCAGTTGAGGGGGCAAACCCAGCAAGTTAGCAGAATGCACAGATGATTAACAAGAAAGGAACATACTGAGCACTAACTTGAAATACCAGTTTGAAGTTGTTTTCTTCACTTTGTCTTTGTAAAAATACTTATGAAATGTTGCCTCTATTCAGGCAACACCGTGGATCTTCTGAGTAAGGAAGTTCAAAAGCTGAAGCATTACGAGAGCAAGCACAGGAAATGCAGAAGCAGCCTTCAGACTTGCATGAAACTTGGCATCTATTCATTTGCAACGGTAGCAGAAAACCTTCTTCCAATCACTTCACTGTGGTGTGGCTATGCAAATAGTTTCACCTTAGCTGCTCCTCAGTGTACAGGAATAAGCCCCCTAAAAGGGCAGATAAGGCACAAAAGTATCCAGAACCATACCGAGCTTGTTTTCCTTGGAAAAAATGTCCAAATCAGCTAAAATATGCATCAGGAAAACTTTGGTCATCGTTGAAAAACAGGCTTTTCAACTTGGGATGGCTACTTTGTGCAGAGCAGTTACTGTTGAAACAGTTGATAACAAAGAAATCCTTTTCAATACTGTACTACTCCAACCACCAAGATTCCACAACAACAGCTTAATTTAACACAGAATAAGGCTGCAATACTTGGGGGGTGTTAGAAAAACAACTGCCTCTCAGTGACACACTGAGTCAGTGAATTCTAAGGGTTTCACAATCAGAGTTACCACATTCCTGCACCCCCAGCCTAGTCTATTTTGATTAGGAACTAATACAGTAAAGTAGCAGCACAACTTCTTAGGTGTAGCTTTAGGCATCTCCATTTTTGGAGTCCACGTCAGTGAAGAAACCTACCCACACCCATACCCACCATGGCAAAAGGAGAATACACTTGTACTTAATTAAAGAGCAAGAATCTTGCATTACCAGTTTGACAAGGTATGGGACAAAACCAGTCTCCATCTTTAATATGACAGTAGAGGGATTTCACTGAAGTTTTTCCCCTCCTCACACAAAGCCGGTCAAGATTTCCTGGGATTCCATGCTGGATAGCACAGCATCCTCCTTGGGGATGCCAAACTGTAGAACAACTGCAAGATGTGCTGGGAAGATTTAAACAGAACTGTAATTTTCCTGGGACCCCCATTCTGGAGACTAAGCAGCTGTAGCAAGATCTTTTAAGTTGTAAACAACATTGAATTGTAAGTTTACTTGGGCAAGAAAAAAATATTTTTCTGCACATCAACTCTAAACATACTGCACTCACAAGAAAAAGCACAGTTCTGGCTCAGCTGGCATTAACTATTAAATTCCTATGACTTTTGTGAATTAAAAATTATTTAACCCTACATGCTACATTCTAGTCATCTTACATGACTAATACTGCACAGTTTTTTACAAACAGACCCAGGACAAGACCCATCATGCACAACTATTTCAATGACAAGATACTCCTGCTTGCAAAAACTGTGAGCAGCAGCTGAGGCTACAATAGAGCCCTGCCCTATTCTAATCGTTCATCTTGGCCTCTGGTTGCCAGCTTTAGTTCTGTGGCTAGCAGCTGAAAAGTACATTTTTCACACTCTGTTAAGAGGGAATGCTTGGGAATATCTGAATAAGGCTGTCCAAGCCATCCTCATTAAACAAGCACCAGCATGTACTTCCCCCTCAGTGCTCTCCTATTATATAAATATGTATTTATTATTTTTGCCAAGTGATGAACACTTCAGTCTTATAATTTCAAACTTGTTTAAGCAAGTAATACTCACTGAGGACAGATACGTGCCTTCAGCAGGAAATTCAACTTACCAGCTCTTCACATTTTGTTTTTTCCTACTTCTCTCTACTCTATCACCCCAGTTTACAGGCTAAGTGGATTTACTGGGCTAACTGAAGCTAAGTATGTCCAAACCTGTGATATTCTGAATAAATTCTACTGTACCATTCCATGGAAGAGTTGCTCCATTTTAGCAAATACTCCAAAACAAAGCAATTCCAAAGTCCACACGAAAAAAGCACAATCTCAGGTCCTACAACAGACACGTCTGCTATTTAAACACAGGAAAAACCAGGAAAAAATCAGCAACATAGATTAAACATTGAAGAGCTGTTTTAGGGGGAGGGTTAAAGCTTTTTTTAAAGTTCAAAGTAATTTTTCTCTGCCACAAAAAACAAATCCACAATGAACAGTTCTAAACTTGATGACTACCTGAACACAGACAGCAGAAGGAAACCAGGGAGATGGGCAAGGCTATAATGCAGACAAGAAATAAAGGGAAAAATCAATCAATAAATGATAAATAAATGAAAAATAAACATGAATACAAAATGAATACAAGACAGGGGCAGGCTGTCACTATGGTGTTACCACTAACAAATGCTGAAATGAAAGATGGGCTGGTGGGGGACCTGTGAAGCTCCTATTCCACACTGGACTAAAACCAAGGGAAAGATGATGCAACAGGGAAACCCTGCAGCCTCCTACTCCATTGAGACAAAAGAAATGCTTGGCCCATTTCTCCTCCTCTACTTCCCAGGACTTAATCTTTTATAACCACTGTACAAAATTCAGGAGAGGGTTATGCAGTCTCCACAAGCTACAGCTCCAATGGGGTCAGAGTTACACCAACATCTGTATCACCATAAAAGAGACCCCGGGAGGGGAAAAGGACAGCTAAAATCCTAAAAAGCTGTTCCATTTTCACTTTACACGAAGCAAAGTAATTCCAGATTTCTTGAGACAAAGACTCAGCTTTTGGAAGATAGTGGTGTGGAACCACACCCTCCAAAGACATTCTGAAAACTCAAGCTGCATGTTTTAAAAAAGAAATTACTGGATGCACCTGCCTCGTGCTCTTTAACATAAGGCTAGAAAAATGTTATGACCTTCCAAGCCTTTTCCCATGAACTACAGAAAGGTGGTCATGGCTGTATGAAAAATGCATTACTCAAGAATAACAAAAAGATTCACAGTGGTATCCCAGGGCATCCCTGAAATTATCTAAACCAAACTTTTAGTCATTCCCCCAAATGTACAACAGTAAATAGAGAGAGCTTAGAAGGGATAATCTGAAATTAGGAGTTTATCTTACACAGGCATAAACATGTGGAAAGCTCAACCAGATTCACCCACACATCCAATATCACCCTCCACACAGGCTCTGCTCTTCCAGCCTTGGGTCTCCTGGGTGCAACACCATTCTTTACATCCAAATTAGATTAACTAAAGAGCTCTAAACGAGAGAATCCCATTTATTAAATTTTTTATTTGGATCAGAAGTTTCTTTTACTTCTGGGTTTCCAAAGCAGCCCATGCCTTAAATCCCAGTAGAAGCAAGAGATTCAAGCAAGAGATGCATCCAGGACTTTAAATACCCTACACAACAGAACCTTCAAGTGCATAAAATTACAGAGTCCAGCTTCCCACTGGGAACAGCAAATCTACTAGCACAAGCTACAGTGAAAAGCACAGCAAACAACAGAACTTAGGTCTGGCACTATTAGTTCAGCAAGGTTAACAGAGTCCCATGACTCCCAGCATGGTCAGCTCACAGGTTTCCCAATTACAGATAGGAATGCAAAGAAAATGAGAGTTTTGACTCTAACATTCTACTGGCAAAAGTACATGTTGCTAAATAATTGTGACAGGCTCACACAGGGCAATTGAGACTCCACAACCTAAACCCACAAATCCACAGTTTAAAGCCTGCCACTGATCAAGACAGCAGTCCCTTCAGATGTGTACAGAATTCCCTTTTGGCCCAGTTTTATTTTTTAAGGCAATTTGGGGTTGCACAGTGACAAAACTTTCATATCAAGCATTCTGTAAAGCAAATTAGCAATTCTACTTTGAGATCTTTCCCTCCCTTTTCACAACTGTGCTTGAAAATTCAGAACTAGTTTAATAAAAGTGGTCACTGTTTATGGAGATAACCATTACCATATTGGTACCAATAAAAACCCAAGAATTTATGATCCTCTTTATTGAGTGAGCCCTCTCCACACTTAAGAACATTTGTTTAGCTTTTACACCAAGGATTTTGGTGGCCAGAACTCCTTTCCAAGTAATTCAAAACAAACCCCCTTTCTCAGCACTGGACACTGTCAAGTGTTGAAGACAATGATCAATAGATTTCATCAATCAGTAGTTTCTTTACATGAGCATTCACAGATCTTTCAATCATACATCAAGCCAGTCTCAACTTTGTACAGGCCAACATAGAAATTCTTTGTTTAAACTGCACATCTTAAGGTGGCTTTGTTTTGTTTGGCTTTTTTAACTATGTAAATTACTCAGCTCCATAGGCTTATATAATTAAATCCTCATACTGTGCACTGCTCTGTAAATTTGAAGTAGGAAAAGAAAATCTCACTTCTCTCAACAGTACAGTGTTTAACAATCTCCATGCTTTACTCATTTTTGCCACATAATCTACCCTGCCATTCTATATAAAAGGTAAATATGCCTCTAAAAACAATATTTTAACTGTACAGAACCAAATTTTATATGCATTTATGTGAGAAGTAGGATAACAAAAAAGCAAGCACTGTGCTTCAGAGTATTTCTCTACAATTGGATACCCAACTCAACAAGCAATAGGAGTAAAGCAAAACACAGCATGGCTCAGACCATACCCAAAGAGAGATTACTGTTCTACAGAGAGAAAAAAACAAACAAAAAAAATGTTACTTAAGTTAAACAAGAAAATCAAAGCTGCCCATTTTCCTATCACAACAAAAAAATGCTTATTTTCTAAACAGAAGTTCTTCTTTCTCATTAACAAAACTCAAAAGGTCACAAATCAAAATTTTCAAGCTTTTTTCCAAGTGGCCCTTTAAACAAGTCCTGGTTTAAAATGTGTCCTGAATGCATCTGATTATGCTCAACACTGCTTATGTAAGGATCTTTTTATTAAGGAATCAGAGAATCCTAGAATGGTTTGGGTTGGAAGGGACCTTAAAGTTCACCTCTGCCATGGGCAGGGACACTTCCCACGAGACCAGTTTGCTCAGAGCTCCATCCAGCCTGGACTTGAACCTCGGTGCACTTCACAGAATTTGTAAAACAAAAGACTAATTCTGAAAACATAACCAGAAGACAGATGAATTACAGGAATATGTTGACTGTTCTTATTCCTATGTATCCATCAATAGCCATGGCATATTTCAGACCCAACTAAAATTATATTTCTGTTAAGATCTCCACTACCATCCTCAAAAACAATATCCTCAGTAGACAGGAGCATAAACACATGAGCAAAGTTCAAGGCCACTGTGGAATAGCAAAAGAGAAGAATAAGCAACAAAGCTGCTCTTTTGAAAAATGCTGCAGCTCCAGCCACTGCAGGAACAGGCCACATAGCCTTGTCAGGCTGAGCAGAAGAAAAGGAGCTGGTTTTCAGTAGAGCTTATGTGAAACCAAAGGTCAAGTCTGAAACAGATAAAGGTCATGGGGAAAAAACCAAGGGAACCAACTACTCACATCAGCTCAGAGGAAAACAACACATCAAAATGAAAGTGAGCATTAACTTGGACTTGTAATCACACTCCTCCAATTCTAAATATCCAAACTCCCAAAGCAATCTCCTCAAGTGACCTACAGATAGGGATTCAGCTCCCTACACCATCATCTGGAGTTTCCAAAATGTGGAAACATTTCCCTGTGCCTCTATGAAAAAGTCAAGTTGAATAAAAAACTCACTCAATTCAGTAGCAAAATAATAATTCTTCTTTCAGCCCAGAGAATGTGAAAACATTTTTCCTGGCAAGAATTGCATTACATTTACACTTGGGGAACCCACAGGCAGGATTACAAAAAAAAGACACTTGGAAAGTTATGAGCATCCAGATTACCTGACACACACAACAGAAATTTATCTCTTCTCAGTATTTGTAGCTTTAGATGTATGTACACATGAGATTATGGTGAATATTTTCTAATATATGTCAACAGATACCAGTCAGCCTTACAGACTTAAAGTGACTTAAGCTGCCTAAATTGCCACAAGCAGCTTATACAAAGACCTCTGTCATATAGCTTTAAAAATGGAAAACTAAAAAATAAATCCCCAAATTCAATTGTGAAGTATATTCATGCAGCTATGAGATGCAATGCTAACTTAGGGAGAGAAAAAAAAAATTCTAATAGGCACTTAAAACGTTCTTTCCAAAAATTCAAGGTGTCTGACAACACTCTTAACTAAAAGGGGCCTGCATATATTAAAACACAATGTGTACTCCTAATTCTATGACCACAGAATCCCAGCATGTCTGGGTTGGAAGAGACCTTCAAGATCATGGAGTCCAACCCAGCCCCAACACCTCAGCTAAGCCCTGGCACCCAGTGCCACATCCAGGCTTTGTTAAACACACCCAGGGATGGTGACTCCAGCACCTCCCCGGGCAGAACATTCCAGAACTTTATCACTCTTTCTGTGAAAAACTTCTTCTTGATGTCCAGCCTGTATTTCCCTGGGTGCAGCTTGAGGCTGTGTGCTCTGGTTGTGTCAGTTCCTGGAGACAGAGCCCAGCCCCAGCTGAGCACAGGCACCTTTCAGGGGTCACAGAGAGTGCTGAGGTCACCCCTGAGTCTCCTTTTCTCCAGGCTGAGCACCCCCAGCTCCCTCAGTCGAGGGACCAAAACCTACAGTGAATAAAACCAACATTCAACTCTCCTAAATATATTACAGAAAGGATGAAACAAAGTCTCAGACCAATGGACATTAAAACACTAAGAATTTATAAGGGGGTAGGGAACTGTGTTCTTAATTCATATTTATCTTTTAAAAAAAGAAAAAGATTTGGGTTGGTTTTTTTTCTGGAATTGTAATTATGTAGCCACATTGAATCTTCAAGTCTTGCTACTAAATATCTTCAAAGCACTTTTTAGTTACATTCTTAGAAAAGAATGGAGGAAAAAAAATAAAAGGTAACAGAGGAAGAATTCTCTAAATACCAAAAGACACTACCTGTTGTACCAGAGGTTACAGGCAAGCTAGCACTGATGAGAGTGCACATGTGATGTTCACCTGGCTCTAAATATATATTTTAAATACCTTGTTTTTATTCTAGCTCTTTCCATCTTATATACAGCCTGTTTTTAGGCTGCAGGTTAGACTAGAGCACCCCAAGCATTAATAAACCCACTGACAGACATCTGTCCACAGCAGCACAAGAATAGGGAAAAACAATCACTAGCTCCTGTTTCAGGGCCTCATCTACTACCAAAACAAATAAAAAGCATTTCTGTGCAGTCACCAAAACATTCTTTCTACGAATAAGCTAAGGGAAATAAAAACAATAGTTTCGGACTTCACCAAATCTGCTTATTAAGGGAATGGATGGGACATCATTCAACAGTAAAACAGCAGTAAATTTCACCCCAAACTTAACAGCAGTAAAATTCTCCTTCAAATACAAGAAAACTCAAAATGAATTCCAAATTTAATCTAGCTAAATGGTCTATTTATAACCAAGCAAACCTAAATTAAAAGCACTGTATAAACAGCAAGTTGCTAACAATAGGCAAACAGATGTCTGCTGGGCAGGGGTGGGATGTTTCAATAAACAAACCCAAACATATCCACATGAGAAAGCAAGAAGACAGAACCAGTGCTGGAAACTCAGTGCTCAATATACTCCACTGCATTATTTAAGTGTAGCTACTCCTTTTTGCCCAAACATAGAGCATCATTTCAGATAAATTCATACTTTGAAGGTTTGGAGCAAAAGGTGTCTGTTTCTATGTCTTAAAAAGAAAGAAATGTTAGTGAAGCTGAGGTTTATTGATAATCAGTGAAGAATTCTGAATGTTAACTCCTATCTCCATCTGACTTAAACTAGTGTAAAGCCAAATTCAGTAATTTACTAACAGTAAGAGCCAAGTAAGATTTAGCAACTTAAACTCAACATAGATGTCTGAAAATGCAACAGGAAGAGTCCTGTTCATCTTTGCTGTCAGAACAGGGTGGGAGCAGTGGAAAACGTGCCTGCTCTGACATCCATGTGAAAGCCTTTGGCACCTCCAGGATTCCTGGGCACTCTGCTGAGATTAATGGCTGTTACTCAGAAGTCAGCACCAGCTGCTGCCAGAGTAAGAAGTGCAAGCTGTGGCACCTCAGGGCTGAACATCTGGGAATGCTGGAAATGGAGCTGCGTTTAAGTGCTGAGGAAATTTCAGCTGCTGCAGAGTCTGGCAAGGCCTTTGCTTAATGTGTTTTCTGCCACTGTGTTCTTCGTATTAGGTATAATTCAAAACCTCATTTCTACATCTATGACATCCTGTATTACTCAAAACTTGTCTGGAGGAAATCCAAATACCACTATTCATAAAATGGCAACGAAATCCTTAAGTCCATCGTTTCCAAACAATGCCAGGGCAGTCTCTGGGCCAGGTGTTTTGATATTTGTTACATGTGAGGCATTGAATATTTCTATATTTCTGAGATTGTCTAAGGAACATCACTCTACAGGGACATACCTGAACTTCATTGATTACAAATATAAACTGACACACCATTTTTAACTCAAGTGTGAAGTAGTGATAAAATATTTACTACGGACAGAAAGCAACTTTTACTTTAACCTTCTTTTTTTGCTTACCTTGTACAGAAAAAAATAAGGCATGATAAACTTAAGACCAAAAGATCAGAGGTGCAAGATTAATATGGATCTTAATATGTGTTGCTTCATATTTGTATTGTATTTATTAGCTTATAAAATTAACATACATATTAAAACTGCTGTGAATTCACCAACTGTGCTTTTATTTGTAATAGGCACCAGAGCCACTGGAGATTAAACTCTGGTCTTCACCATCCAAAACAAGCATAATGTTTTAGAAAACACCTACATGAAATTCTATCAGCAAAATGAACCCTGGCCTGCAACACTTTAATAGCAAGAACTGTAGTAACTTGAGCCTCATCTACCTTAAGTTCAAAACTTAACCTTTAAATACAGTTTTACAGATTAACTTATAAATTTGAAGCACACAAATCTTGAATTCTGTAGAATGCACTCTAAAAGGCACATAAAGGGCATAATTAAATCCACTAAGACTATAATCAGAATTTTAACAATGTGTTTATGTTATGAAGCTCTTGAAGTAAAAAGTTAATGGGTTTTTTTCTGTGAAAAGTTCTAGAAAGAATAAAATTAAGTTCTAGCACAGCACTTTGATTTCCTCAAGTTCATTTTCTAAGGTCAGAGTACAGTTTGACTAGGGTAATCTGTAATAGAGGAAACTCCCAGAAAACAAAGAGCATTGCCAAGAATCCAGTTATTCTATCAAGGCAGTGGTGATGTATTTCACTTCCAGCTGTGCACATTAAAAACCCAGAAAAAGTCAGCTTTACTTTAAGTAAATGTAACAGATAAAGCACATCTATGTAAGATTAAAATGCACTCCTCTCAGTGAATTAGACATCCACAAAAGCTGCCTTACCCTAAATAGCTGTCCCAGGTTTATGGAGCTAGAACTGATGCCTTGCATTCCCAGCTGCCCCCCACACTAAGAAATGTGACCACAAAATGTGCATCACTGCTGCAGGAAAAACTGCATTTACTTTTAGAATCTCAGAGGTGCAAATACTGATTCGCCATTTTGAAATTGATCGTATACACTGTTAGTTACTTTTGAAATATATATATGGTGTATTTTGTATACCAGTGTGAACTTCTTTCTCATACACAGAAAACTCAGTGAATGTAAGGAATTAAGCACAGGGATGCCATCAGAAATTGAGTGTCTTCATAGCAAAACCAGAAGAGGAATTTTGGTGTAGAAGAAATCAATCTGGCATTCCTGCTTTTAGACCAGCACTTCCCATCAGTCATCAGAATGGTCTAAAACTGGCTGGTTCAGCTAAAGATCTAAAACAGGAAAAGTACTCATAGGAACAATTCAATTCAATACCCTGTAAGATAAAGTAGTCTAAAATCAACTACAAAGACTTGTTACAAGCCAAGTCTGAGAAAGAAATAATACTTTGGTTACAGAGTGATTTAGTAATTCATTAAATTACACAGGTCTTTGTACAGTTAGTTACATTGACCTTGCAGATCTACTAAATTGAAAACAACTACTATGATAAAAGAAATTAAAATCTACACTACTACCCCTCCTTTGCTAAAAAAATATAACATAGTTGTTATTTTATTAAATTTAAAGACTTTACCCTCTTTGAATTCCACAGTTAAACAATAGGTCATTTGAGGCAGTAGTTCAAAAGAATGCTCAACTTGAAATAATTAACAAAAAAGTTTGAATAGTTTCAAATATTAGCCACCATAAAGTTTTGACAGTGAACACATATTAGAATAAAAAACAATTGTTTCACCTCATCAAAAATTTACCCCATGAAGTAACTGACTCTACCATAACAACAACAAAAACTGCCCAATACAGAAGTTACTTCTGATGTAGCAACAAAAATGAAAATAGTTCTGATTTTTGAAAGCACCACAATCACTCGAGCTAAGCACCACTGAGGACAAAAGCAGCAGTTCCACAGGACAAAAAGAGTATTTCCTAACAGCAATCTACAAAAATCCATAAACTGCTGTATGTTTATATAAAATTGCAGTAAAATTTCTCCCTCAACTGATTTGCTTTTTCAACAGATTTCAAATGAAACCATGCAATTATGGCATTCTTGAAAAGGGCAACTGTTGATCAATCTTCCAGAAATGTTTAGAAAGCGATGATTACATGCAAGTAGCCTGCTAGATTTAGGAAGGAAAGCTGAGAACTGAAAAGGCAAAAGGGGAACAGCAGAGTTGAGAGCTGGGATGATTCTGC
Organism: Leptocoma aspasia; assembly: GCA_013399835.1. Lineage (NCBI taxonomy): Eukaryota > Metazoa > Chordata > Aves > Passeriformes > Nectariniidae > Leptocoma > Leptocoma aspasia. The sequence continues at coordinate 145,122 of VXAX01002256.1, read as the reverse complement.
TCAGCCACAAACTCAGGTCTAACAGTTTGCAGGTCATGCCAAGAGGTTAATGGCCTCCATTAATGTAGCAGACCTGACACAGAGGATGAGGAGAAGCTACAATTATTACAACAAAAAAATCAAAGAACAATTTTTGCCTCCAGCACATGATTTAACAGGGGCAGCAGCAAAGGTTGGAAACTTCTCCTTTCTGATTTTCATCATTGTAACAGAACTAGATTAACACATGTAACATTTTCATTTCCAGCCCTCAGTAATTAACAGCACAAATTACCATACCAAGAGTCATACAGTGATTACATTATAATGAAAGCAGTGAAACAGAAGGATTTAACACCACTGTTTGAAAAGGTATAAACAGTAACTATAATATTTAAGGATATGGGAACAGTCATAAAAGTCACAGCATCATTGTGCCACGCTCGGGACAACAACCATCACAAAGCACATGGCTGCCAGCAGTTAACCAGCTCCTCAAAGCAGCCCCTGCTGTGCCTAGAACCAAATGCTTCTCAACATGTTCAAAGTCCAGTTGTATTATTTTAACTTGAATGGACAAAACCTAAAGAGTTCTGCAGACACCAATCACCTTTCCTAACTATGCTCCTTATGTAACAAACCTAGCACTGCAGACCACGTGCATTCTCCACAAGGCACTAATTAGGAACTCTTAGCAGGCCTAAAAAAAAACCCTCAAAAAACCAAATCCAAACTTTTCAAAAGTAACTAAACAGGTTAAACAACACACTCAGACTTCTATATTGCCATGACAACTCAGCATGCACGCACAAGGTAGCAGTCTTTAAAATTTTAAATCAAAGTCTATAATAGTGTCAAAATGGTCTGTATGGAACTCACAGAATCCCAGAATGGTTTGGGTTGGGAGGGACCTTAAAGATCATCCAGTTCCAACTCTCTGCCATGGGCAGGGACACCTCCCACTAGACCAGGTATTAATTTTTAAGTACATGAATGAATCAGGCAATTAAGAAATAGCATTTAAAAAGTACTAGTTGCAGAAAAAAGTCCATCAAGTTCTATTAAACAAAAGTATGTAGGTAACATTCCACGTTTATGCTAAGCCAAAGAAATTCCAGAAACTGGGAAAGCAGACTGGAGGGAAAAGGCTGCTCTTCCATGCTTTTGTATTTTCTCAAAGTGAGGAAGCACCAACAGATCCTTCAGGATAGATTCATCTTCCCCTGACTCTTCAGTAAATCAAACATACAAAAAGCCAACAACACACCACAAAGAACACAAAAATGACTGAAAAACCCCTTCCTTCCCAAACGTGCATACCTGTGGAAGTGCAGTATTGAGCTGCCTCTGCAGGGAATCCCTCTCATGGCCAACCTCATGCAGCTTGCCCTGGGTGAGCGCGAGCGTCTCCTGAGTCTCTCGGAGCGTTTCCAGCAGGCGATCCCTTTCTTCCAGCATGGACACCATTAACTGCTCAAAGTGGGAATCAGCATCTGACTGCAACGGGGAACCTGAACCGTGGCCTCCATTTCCCCCGGCGGGAATCTCGGCCTCACTGATGGTTGGCATCACCTCACACATCATCTTGGAACAAAACGACACACAACAAAGGCCAGAAATCTCGGTCAAACAAATCTAAACAGGAACTTTTGAGTGCTGCCCATAATACCCACTTAGCTCTCCCCACGATAGCATCAGCAAAGGTTGCCAGCACCTTGGTGCTTGCAACTATTTCATTAAAAAGGTACACAGTCAACTTAAGCAAGGCTTTGCTTCATAATGAGAATCTTGTGACTTCTTGCAAAACCAGATTTTTGCAGCTACGTCTCAAACTGTGACTTCATTCTAATGGATTTATGTTTTTGGGAGGAATAAACTGCTACCGAGATCTTTAAAAAAAAAACAACAAAATAAGGCATGCAGCCTGACACCAAAAATTATACACTTCACCCAGTAACTGATTACACTGCACATTTTGGGAATCATTATCTGCTTCTTCCACTGCTTCAAACATACAAAGATTGTATCTACAACAGCACTTTGAGCTTGTGCTGGCTGTACAAGGTTTATGATGGTGAAAGTGATGTATGGTAAATGTCTGGTAAATCCAAACAGTCCAGTTCGGGAGATAAAACCATGTAAAGGAAGATAAAAAGCAAAAAATTCATTATGAAGTAGTAGCAGCTGTCAATGCGGACAGCAAAGTGAAGGTAAGCAAAAATAATTAAAGGCAGAGGATGAATACAGTTAACAATGCATATGGGAGCACTGCACTACTGGAAGTGAGCACACTAAACTGAGAGCACCTTTGAGAGACCCTAACAGATCCCTACCAGAGCTAAAGCATCAAGGTTTTAAAAACCATGGAAAAACCCCCCTCGTGTAATCACTGCACACTGAACCGACAAGAAAGTTCTTCAGGCAGTCTCTCTCAAAAGCACAAACTTACAAGAATTTAAGGCAAAATCAGGAAAAGTAGCTCCCCAAACCTCTCAGGTACCCCAAACTTTGTTCTCAGCCTTAAATTTCACGCTCATATCTGAAAATTTTAAAAGAACAATTCATTCTGAGTCTTACTGTGGGTCCTCTCAATCCCTTGAAAGACTTGGAACAGTCTTAAGTGCTTCATAACATTTTCATGCATGATTACAATAAGCCCTGAATAGTCACCACTATGTTATTTACCTTGCTCAAAAAAACGAAAAGGCTTGGAAAACAGGCCACAGGTTTCCTGCAGCACCAATTCTTCTCTGTTTTAGCAGTTTTTTATTATCCCCCAAAACCTTTTGGATCGCAAAGCACCCATCCAGCTCCAGTCCAATGACTGTTTAATCGAAACACATGAAAAAAAAAAAATAATAAACCTGCCGAGGAAAGAGCAGATCCAGTAAAAAGCAGCAGCTTCAGCTAACTCGCCAAGTCCCCGGCACAGAAGAATGTGAAAATAATCTGTCTCAGCTTCCCATCCCTCTCTTACTGGCCCATAGGTTCCTGCAACACCTGGGATGGAGGAATCATGTGCTGACGAAAAACAAAAAAATGTATTCCGATGCAGAGATGCAACAAGCTTCAACAGTTCATCGCTCATAAATTCCACTCAGGTCACAATCGCATTATTAAACAGAGTACGGATAACCGAGGAAAACAGCACGAGCTTTCTTGTAGAGGATTTGGAAAAGCCTCCCCTCTTTTCTCTTCTATTAATTCCAACGGGAAGCTCTCCTTCCAGTTCCCTGGGTCTTAGTTCAAACATTTATAATCCCAAGAGCAATGCGCTGGCGTCGCTTTGGAAGGCGAGCAGGGAGCGAGACCTGTTGTTTCCCCTGCACCAGTCCCGCAGACGATGCTCCGCAGCCGAGAGCGGGGAAAGAAAGAACGCGGCAGCTCCGGGGGCACCGGCCCGGTCCCGCCTTCCCCGCGGAGGGCCCGGCTAACCGAGCTGCGGGCGGAGGACGCGGGGCNCCGGCGGTGCCGCCACGGCCTCAGGGGGCGGCAGAAGCGGTGCGCGCCCGGAGAGCCGCGATCGCCGCCGCGGCCCCGCCGCTCCCGGCCCCGCTCGCCTCCGCCCGCCGCTCCCGGCGCGCTCCGCGGCCCCGCATAAATCAGTGCGGCGCCCACAATGCACCGCGCGGCCGCTCCTGCCCCGCTCCCCGCCGCTGCGGACCCGGGTTCGAGACCCGCTCAGCGCTGTCTGCCCCGGAGGAAAGGGTGGGAAAGCCGCAGCGGAGCCCCGGGGCGAGAGGCGTGCTCGCTGAGGACTGGGAACAGGGCAGGGCTGGAGTGGCCCCGCAGTCGCAGCCCGCGACAGGGCCCGCGTGTGGCGGCAGGGCCCGGCCGGGCGCGGGGCCGGATCGCAGCGCCTCGCCCGGCCCCGGCTGCCCCAGCCCGGCCCCAGAGACCGGGACCTGCTCTGGGCACCTCAATTCGAGAGGCCACTGAGGGGCTGGAGCGAGTCCGGAGGAGGGAATGGAGCTGGGGAAGGGTCTGAAGCACCGGGAGAGACTGAGGGAGCTGGGGGACTCCGGGGACGTTATGACTCTGTACAACTCCCTGAGAAGAGGTTGTGGCCAAGTTGGTCTCTTTTCCCAGACAACAAGTGGCAGGAAAGAGGACATAGTCTTGAGCTGCCAGGGGATGTTTAGGATGGACACGAGGAGGCATTTCTTCACAGAAAGGGTGGTCAGACATTGGATGAGCTGCCCAGGCTGGAGTCACCATGCCTGGAGGTGTGTAAGGACAGGCTGGACGTGGCACTCACTGACACGGCCTGGTTGACACCGTGGTGTTCGGTCATGGATTGGACTCAGTGACCCCAGAGGTCTTTTCCAACCTCATCCATTCTGTGATTCTGTGCAGCGGAGCTGCCAGGTCCCCAGCACAGCAAGGGGCAACTTCACTGACATAGCCTGTTCTCCACAGGAAACTGGGTTTGGTTATGTTGACTATTATTTTTCCAAAACACCATAGAAATGTTTTTCCACTCGCATTTCTGCGGCTTTTACTCTTTTCCTGGAGCCTTCACCATGCCCATAAGTTAAAGTCTGAAGGCAAAGCTTAGAAAACTCTCTTTACTCTCTTCACATTTGTGTTACGACCCTGAATAAAGTATTTGCATTTTGGACCCTATTGTTGCTTTTACAGTGGAGAGCTCTAAAAGGCATCAAGGATCAGTTAGACAAACAGAGGTAAGACATGCCAAAAAGTGGCAGTCCCTACACAGAAGGTTCTGCAGGCTTGTGGCTGGATTATGTGGATTAATTTGTAAACACAACATCTCGACGCCTAGCACTGGATAGAAAGGATCACTAATGAGTCTATCTTCCTTCCCCCGCATACGAAATTCTTTACAACTTTACTACATTGTGTGTTGCAAGAACGTATTATAAGCTTCTCTGTGTGCAACCTGCAGGACAAAATTTCCTATGGGAGAATATCTTTTTGCTGTCTTTTTACTCTGTATAAGCTTTTTATAAAAAAAATATCTGTGTGTTCTTCAAGGACGTTTTAGATTCCTCTGCCTGTCTCCTTGGAGTGGGAGAAGGGGCTGAAGAACTGTTACATCTTTCTGATATTGTAAGCATTCCAAGATTCTTGTACAGGGCAGTGAAGAAGAAACATCTGAGCTCTGTACCTGGGCACATTATTGCCCGAAATCCTCTGATTATGGAGTCATTTTAATAAATCATATTAGCCTTCTGAAATTATTGTCAAGAGTCCTTTTTCAATGCATGGCAATAATTGTGCTCTTTCTCTTTGGTATCTGAGCCTTTAGAGTGAATTCAAATCACATTTTTTAAGTTTTCTCTCTACAACCATGAGGTCTAGATTACTGTTTTCCCCCTCCTGAAGTTTCTAATGTAATCCCATGACTCTGGGAACTGGAACTTTGAGGAAAAAGCCAAATACGATGAGGCACATTCAAATCACGAGTTCTGCCAAATATTGATCAGCACAGATTTAACGCTGAATAACTGAGGTCTGACTTTTCAATGTAGGAAGAGTAGCAAAAAGATTCCAAAATTAATTGTTATGAATTAACCTGTACATAGGTAAATGCTTTTATTTATAAGCTTTGATCCAGATTTTCAGTGGATGAAGAAGACTTCAAGCTAAGCAGCTGCCAAGGCAGCATCTTCAAAATAACCTGCTCCAGCAAAACCAAAACAAGTTTGGAAGATAAAGTGTAATTTATAGCTGTGTGAACAAACACCATTCCACTTCAACTCATCACACATAAAAAATGAAAACTAATAATGTTAGTAGAAAGACTGATTTGGCCTGATTTGATTTGTGTTTAATATGTGAGTCAAATGGAGACTTTGTGGATGAAAGGGCAAAAGGCTAAAGACTGTAATGGGCACAGAGTTGATAATCTCTCTCAAACTGGACACTGCAATACATCCAGTCAGATTAACTGATCTCAGAGACAGGTCATGTGGAATAAATTAATAAGTGAAGCTCGGTATTCATGTAGATCATAAGACATGGAATAACATTTTCTCTCAGTCCGGGATGCCTTGGAATGTATGTTTTTCTTTTGAAACTAAGTTTTGTTTTGTCCTTAAATAGTTAAAACCAAAAAATGAAGATTTATACCATGCCATCATCCTGCTTCATTGTGAAAGCAAAGAACCTACCACACAGTCCTGAACTGAGAATAAAAATGGATGAACTCCATATATTAATTTTCACTTCACCCAGTTTGTTAACAAGGCACAGACACTCGCATTCAGCTTGCTGAGCTCTTCATGTCCGTGGTTGGATTTCCCATCTAAAAGGCAGGAGGTTTGAGCTGCAGATCCTCCTCAGCCTCAAGGAGCTGTCACATTCATCTCTGTCCCCTTCAAATCACTCTGTACACAAGTTTCAGAGCAGGGTGGAAATGCCAGTAGTTAGGCACTTTCTTGAGAAATGGGTTTCAGCCTCAGGTGGGAACTGAGTTCCCATAGCATATAAATGTCTGCTATGTGAGAAGGAGGCACTGTAAAGAGCCAGGAATTTATTCATGCCCAAAAGGATGGCTTAGTCCAGGAGGGAACCTACATCCAGAATATCCTAGCTAAGGAATATGCCTCCCATGTGGCATACTGCAAATACCTTCCTTAGGCACCACACAGAGCCCAGACTGTGGATACAGCAGAGTTTCTGAGGTGCCCCAAAAATATTTGAAAGGTCTGACTTTAGAGCTGATTGCTGCTCCCATGTGCAGTCCACCAAAGCTGGGACCAGATCAGCGGGGAAGGCCAGGACTTGAAATTCTAGATAAAAAAAGTGAATAACCAGATCTTTGCATAATGTTCCATGCTGCACGAAATACACGTGGAATGATAAAGTCAGAGAACTCTGCAAATACCAAAATATTTCTCAGTCCTATTTACTTTGTAGTACAAGGAAAACAGTTTCCTTTTTTGTTCTTCCTCCTGGGCACGTAACCCAGGATATACCATCCGACATGAAGAGCACCAGCAGCTCAGATCTTTTTAATTAAATGAGTGTGATGCCTCTTTTGTATGTTCAGCAAGAGGTCTGGCTCCCTGTCCATGTCATTTAGTGAGGTGTAACACTTGTGGATGTGTCTGGAAAGAGCCCCCCATACATCAGCTGACAGCAAAGTAATCAGTCCAGAGACCCAGCTTAAATCTCTCCACTCTTTGCACCTCAAAAACCACAGGCTGAAATTCAAACAAAGGCTGTTAAAAATGTGGGCAGGGGGAAGGTTTCCTTTCCTGTCACATGATAAATTAGATCCTAATGTTTATCCAAGCTCAGCAGAGCAGCCAGCTCTTCCTGCCAGCCTGTGCTGGGGGTGAGGTGTGGGGTCGGGCCGGAGCCGCCCTGCCCGTGGCTCTGAGGACAAACACCTGCTGGCCACCGCAGCTCCCCTGCTCGCCTCACTCGCCGCTTTCTCTGCCCACCCAGGGCTTCACACTGCATTTGGGCCAAAATTTCCTTTGTGAGCCTCAGAGCCACCCCACGCTAGCACAAAACCTCTGCTGAAAATAGTCCAAGATTGCCTGCACAGTTTTTTTTCCCCTCCTGAGTGGAGCTGATGGTACCTTATTTATTCCTTGTCCTTTACAGATGACTTAATGACTTAGCAGCAAAGTGCATTCTGAACACATTTCAGGCATTGCATACAGAAATGAATAGATGCAAGAACAGGATTTTTGCCAGCAGCACTGATTATCCTTTTGTCAGTAGATATACGTGACCTGGACCATTCTGTTGCCATAAAAAAAAAAGTCTCCAGAGGTTGCTAGACAGAGGAGACACTTTGCCTGAGGGAAAAGGAATGAGAGGGAAGAGGCTGGAAGGTGGCCTGTGGAGAAGAGGACGGAGGTAATTAATGGTTATGCCCATGCATAAAGATAAGTGCACCAATAAATGTGTCAGCCCTTGGGCCATGGAAGCCATGACTTCTACGAACCCCGACACAGTCCTTTGCACTGACATTTTATTTATATAATGTGGGTTTACACGGATCTATGCTGGATTCAGACAGGTGTAAATCAAATGGGAATTGGCTGCTCTGAAACTGAAGAGGGTTTTTGACCTGGACTTAGGAAGAAAAGTCTCTACAAAGCAACTGGAGACATGGAGAGGACTCTTAAAAGACCAGATGAACTTACACAATTTATTTTAGTGGGAGTCATACCTATGTCAAGACCATAAATGTTTTTCAAATTTAGCTGTTACTCCTGCAACCAAAACCACATACTCACTCAAGTACAAACCTGCTGAACTCGAAAAGCTTTCAGCTTAGTTTCAGCTTCAGTTGTGCAATTTGCAGTTCAGGATTATCTCACCTGCTGTCTTTTTTGTATGGATTTATAGCAGCAGAAATCCCCTTGAGCTAGAAAGAATTTCTAAAGCCAAGTATCATTTATTTCTATCAGAAATGAAATACACCCCTAAAATCCAATTCAAACATAGTACATTCCCTCAGTGTAGACTGATTTCAGCACCTCTTCAGATAGTTTATAGCTATAATGAAAGCTATTGAGCTAAAAGTGCCTTCAGTTGAAAGTTCAGGGCAATAGAGTTGCACATTATTTAGTTAAACATTTTTTAAAAGATAATATTTTTCGGAAAGGCCGTGTTCATGTGACGTAGCTGTGAACAATATTGGAAGAAGAAACTGAAGGATTCAGAACCATCTGTGATAATGCAGCTCCTGCCTAACTAGAGCAGGTCTGGATACATTCCACCTGGCTGACCACCTACAGCATGAACCCATTTACCCTGGGTTGCCTCTGTAATCAGTGGAGCGAGAGAGCCACTCCATGGGAGGAGTGATTCAGACCTTTGATGTGGTCCATGAATCACCTGCTCCAGGTGCCTGTCCCCATTGGCTCCAGAGGGAGCTCTGGGCAGCTGCACTCTTGCCGTGGGAGCTGTGCTCAGATGCCTAAAGCAGCATGAGATGAATCTGGGTGTTGGATATGTGTGGGATCAGCACAGTTGTTGCTGTAGGAAAGCAAGGGAAATGGATGTGATTGTCTGCAGAAATGAGCAGGGCTGTTCCTGGCTTCATTGCTGTGGATTTAGCAGCCCACGGTTTGTCTGGCTCGGTAATTTTAACTGGTCTGAAATTCCATTACTGTATTTGCAAGACTGGAGCCTAGAGCTTCAGAGCCATGGCAGCCTCTCAGGTAGAGAATCATAGAAACACAGTATGGTTTGGGTCAGAAGGGACCTTAAAGATGATCCAGTTCCAAGCCCCTGCCATGGGCAGGGACACCTTCCACTATCCCAGGGTGCTCCAAGCCCTGTCCAGCCTGGTCTTGAACACCTCCAGGGCTGGGGAGTCCATGACCTCTCTGGGCAACCCATGCCAGTGCCTTATCACCCTCTCAGCAAAGAATTTATTTCTTATATCTAATCTAAACCCAACCCCCTCCAGCTTAAGGCCATTCCCCCTTGTCACTCCATGTCCTTGCCCAAAGTCCCTCTCCATCTCCGTTGCAGTCATTTTAGGAATTGCAAGGGGTTCTAAGGTTTCCCCAGAGCCTTTTCTTCTCCAGGATGATCAGTCTCAACTCCCTCAGCCTGTCTTCATTCCAAGAGAAAAGAATGATATTATTTTTATTCCAAACCCCCTGTATACAGACAGGTTGATCCCAGAGTGAAGTCTACAGACATTGAGCTCTTCTCTTCTTCTCTTCTCTTCTCTTCAGTTGGGTTCTACCTGGATCACTGCAATATTGAGGCTTCAGCTTTTAGAATGTTTTGAGACCTGGTAAGAGAAAAAATGAAAAGATTGTATTATTTTAATAAGATATTTAATAAACATTGTAAATAGTCCAAGTACGGAAAACAAAAAGGATTTGCATGTGAAGTAGCATTTTTGTTCCTGTAAATCAGTGTTTGAAGGAAAAAAATAGGATTTTTTTTCTGCTTTGTCTGCTATGCAGAGGCTCCTACTGTTTCAAGTGGCTTTGGAGTAGGCACTAAGCAAAGTGGACCACAACTTCTATGTACTCAGTGTCCTCTACTATTAGTCCTTCATACTGTAGTAAAGTAGATAAAAGCATTTGAAAAATAAAGAGACCTCAAATAGCACTTAAGCCTATTTTTAATCCTTACCTGACTAGATTTCAAGTGATAACATACCTTTCATTACATGCACATTGCCTGCATGAAATCGTTTGCAGCAACCACCACCTTCATTATTCAGATGTGCACTGAATTGAAGCATTAACCTGTGTGTGTGAAGACAATAATGTTGGGAAGGTATTAGCCCCAAATCATATGTGTGTGACAAGGCTGAAGGTTTTTTTGTGCAACCAGCTTCAGCTTACAGGCAAATGAAAATGTAAATAACACTTTCAGTGAATCGCCAGTTTATGCATGAGTTAAAATATTTATTTTCACCATTTTAGAACTCCCCACTGTCTTCACAGTATTTACTAGGAATATTAATTTGCTAAAATGAATTGGCTGAGATGGTGACTAAAAACTGAGATGGCCTCAAGATGAAGTCATAATGCAAACTGCAATGGATAAAAATTATAAAAATTATGGACACTTGCAATGGGAACAGTGTGTTTGGCAAAATCCATCTCCAGTTTCAAGGTGAACCTAAGGCTCAGATGAAACTGTCTGCCAACAGATATGGTGTATTAAAGTGCTGTCAAAATTCAGTTCCCAATATTATTTCCTGTTCTGACTAGTAGCAATTCTGCCTAGACAACCAGGTCATTTCAGACTAAATCTCACCTTTGGCATCTGGAGAAGAAGGTTACTCGGTGAGGGTCTGACATGGAAAATGAGTTTAGGTATAAGCCAGGCAATGGTAACCATTCAGCTCAGACCACCTACCAGCAGCCTAAAGCAGCAGAGTGACATTTAAAAGCAATCAGAGTCAGAAGAAAACCTTCAGGGAAAACAGACAATACTTCAGAAAAAGCAGCTCTATGTTCACCAGAGGAAAAAAGCCCAAGACCTTTGGGAACAGTGCTCAAGTCGACTTGAAATAAATATCAAGAAAAATAATGGAAATATAGAAAATGGAGCTTCTTTTTAAGTAAATTCCTTAACCCCCTTGCTTCTATATTGGCCTGTACTTATCCAGCATTATCCCTGTGTTGTGTGTTGTCTCATGCTTAGCTTTTGAAGAAAACACCGTAACTTTGAGCAAATTCCCTTCAAATCCATAAACCCAGAGCACACAGCACAGCCTGGGTGAGATAGGCTGTGGAGAGAAGATCCTCATGGAGAAGGCAGGATCCTCTCTAATGCAAACAGGAGCAGGAGCTGCCTTTGCACTGCCTTGCTCATATGGGTTATTCCTACTGCTGGACTCACAGTGCCCTAAAGTAAGGCAGTTTTAGGATTCCTGTCTGAAAATTTAATTTTAGTGCTGCCATGATATCCTAGTTTTGAGATTAATGGTTTAAAAATGCTTAAGTCCTTATGGAGCCATCTGTTATTTTAATAATGAATAAAAGCACAGTGAAGCCTTGCATCCCTTCTTGGCTGCCAGAGTGTCTGTTACTAATCTGGCCCAATTTACCTTCCCTCTACACAGAAATCTCTTCTGTAAAACTTACGGTCAGCTCATACTGCCTCCTCCAGCTGGAGTCAGGCTTTGTGTGTGCAGTTTGTGCTGCTCAACCCATCCCCGTGGGTCACTCTGAGTTCATTCTCTTACAGGAATGTCTTTATCTGCACCTGAGGTTTCATCCAGTGTGTCCTCAGCTGCCACTGAGGTCTCCACGTGTCATCTTTTGACTTAGTTACTAGGAAGGGTTTGTCCCTGCCTTGTGCCAGATAACACTCTTAGTCACTCTAGTGTTCCTTTTCCCTTTTTCTGTTTGCCTGAATGCCTTGTTCCTTTGCACAGAGGTATTTACACAGCTTTTGTCAAATTACAATTAATTAAGGCTGGCTGTTACTAAATAAAAAGTCATTTACTATCTAGCTGCTGAAGGCAAGGTGACATGGTGTGTAACTTGGAAAAAAACCAAAACACAAGAGAGAAAGGTATGAAAGGTTGTTCTCTCCCTGCTCTTGGTTAGGAATCATCATTTCTAGGAAGGTGGACAACAGCTGAACAAACCTTGTCATTGTCTTACACTAATCCTTGAATGAAGTGAGAATAACACATGTAAGATATAAAAGGGAATAACTCACAATAGAAGAAACCAGCAGCCCTGATATTGTTCATCTGTGCCGTAACCCCTGTTCTCCTGACCACAGTTCATAGAGACCCTCTGACCCCACCATCTGTTTGCATTGTAATCCACATCTAAAAGAGTCAACAGAAATATTGACTCACAGTTGGTTCTAGCTTAGGCCTGTGAGTTAAGCTCCCACAACACACTCAAGCTTTTGCACAAAGAGCTACAAGAACACTCCTCACCTTTTCCTTTCGTGTTCTAATCAATCATCCAGCACTCCAAACAAAGGTCAGGTCCTCCCTCAAATGCAAACAATACCTTCCCTTTGTCTCTCAAACAACTTTAAATAACAATGCCTAAAACTTCCAGGAATCGTTAGCATTTCTTTAGGCACAAATGGGAAATATGAAGTCTAGCCAAGGTGAGATTAATCTGGCAGTTTCAGTCTGGTGAAGTGCTGCCCTTACCACAAAAGCCATCGAGGAACTTGGCACTAACTTGCTCTTTGTACTTTTTACCTGTGAAGACAAAGGCTGAAGTGGCAGGGACTCAGCTGCCTGGTGCTGGAATCATTTAAGGCACTGGAAAAGCACAAGCAGAGCAAGAGAAGTACTCTTACTTTGGTCACGTATAATTTCTAAATTTTTTCTGTTAGATAATTTCCTCGGTGTCTCCAGCTGCTGCCGGCAAAAGCAGAAGCAACAGGGAAGAGAACAGAAGGTTAATTTCAGCATCATGGGTTTTATATTGACCCAAAACACTAGACTGAAGGAAAATGCTGAAAATCACAGAAATTGCCCTAGTGTACACCAGGATTTAAGCCAATTCTTGCATTTAAACCTGTTAGAATAAAACAATGGCTCCAAATCACTCCTCCTCTGGTTGATCCTGAAGATACAGCTCTGAATTTGTACTTATTATTAATAAGATGACCCAGAAATACCACCTTTGTTTCTTTGAATTAAGCTGCTCTTGGAGATTGCCATAGGGATATATTTCCTTACAGATGCAGTATATAGCTTATAAGGGACCAACAAAATTTGGGGAAGGAGGATTGAGAAATAGCCCTGTCAGGAAAATCTTGTTTTCCAGATTATATCAAATAACTTTACTGAGGGGTGTGTGCATGCATATGGAAACACACACTATACACACACAGATATGTGGATACACATGCACACAAGCATATCAGGATTTGGGAGACACGTAATTTTCATGTCCAATACTTTCTTTCTCTCCTGTAATTAAATGTGCAGTTTCCTTTCACCAAAATAACATGGCACCAGTTTGATTTTAATATAACTTCAAGCCATGTACAAACAGTGAGGTTCCTTGCATGAATATTCAGCATTTACCTGCCACATGCCCATGGATATTCAGCAAATAAAGGAATATTCCGGCATAAGTGATACAACAAATAGTTCTGCAGTACCAGATTCTTGCTGTAAACAGAATCATCAAATTTTATGCCAGCCAAAACAGTGATAATTTAAATTTTTATCTGTCAAATCCAGCAATGCTTTGCTGGATTGGGTTGTTTTCTCCTGTCAAGGTCAGAATGTTTAGCAACAGCAATGGGGATGGTTCCTGACTCCCAATTTTCAGTGCTCATGGAGATAGCATGTCTCGGTTACAGCCAAAATACTGCAGAAAAGTCTCTGTATCCAGACACCAGCTAGGTCATAGCAAGGTTTCCTATGCACAAAGAGTGCACAAAGGAAGGGTTTTTCAACTCCTAGGGTTCACTTTGGTTGCATGATTTAGAGGCTTTTTTTGTCTGCCTTTAATAATGCCACCTTTGTAGTACCAAAATACACTGCCGAGAGAAGCTGGCAGCTCTCTGTAGCCTGCAGCTCCCCCATTCCTTCTCTTTGCATGGGGAGAAAAAAACCAATAATCAAACCAGGAAGCTGTCACTGCTGCTGTGACATCTGACATGGTAATGTTGCAAAACCAGGATACTCCCTGACCTGCTTACAGGTACCATGGCAATTCTGTCCGTGCCCATTTTTCCCTAGCTGAGGGTGTCGTACCCTATTTGAAGGCATTAAAAACCACTGGAACAGGCTGTCTGAATAACCAGGGGTGATTCAAGAACTGCCAGAGTCCTCTTCAAGTCACCAAGAAAACGAGTGTTTGTCCTCCCTCAAGCCTGTGTGTTGGAATTATTCAGCATTTAATGATGAGTTGGGGGATGAGTTTGTAGGAAGAAGATAAGGGATGAAAGTAACCTTTTAAAGGAGAAAATGGGACAAGCCTGTGCAGCACTCCAGGTACCCTTTAAATAAAAGAAACTGGGATCTGATTTCTCTATAATTCCTTCTCTAATTCCTCTGAATTAGCCTGTGGGAACTTCTCAGGCCTCACAAGACAAATTGAGCTCCCCACAAGTCAGACCCGAGGAACAGACATCAGACTTGCTGGTGAGGCCCCTTCTGGCAGAAGACCTGGCTCAAGCCTATTTGAATCACTCATTAGAAAAGAAGTCACCTTCAAAAAAAGTCAGTGCAACCTAAATTCCATCACACCTAAGAGTAATAAACCATAAACCAGTGAAAATACTAACCTAGGAAATGGACAAACGTGTGTGAAACAAACTCGGGATTTTCAAAGGTGTTGGTTGACATTAAATTTGGTTAAGTAGCTGTGTGATGGCATGTTCTCTGAGATTGTTGGTCTAGACACCTCTGTAAACCTTAATTCACAGGAGTCAAATCTGCCTTTGGCTTTCAGGCTGCAAAATGATCTGGTCCTTTCACACTGCTCAGCATCTTTTCCAGTGGAAATGATTATGGAATAAGCAGGAATTTCTAGAGCTGAGAATTTCCCTCTCTGATGAGGATTCCTGCCTCCATTCCCATTTGAAGGTAAATTAGGTGGAAGGAGGAGGTATTCCTAGGGAGAAAATCATGATCAGGGTACTTATGCCATGCTCCAGCTGCTTTTAGTTACCCCCAGTGTCTGGAGGGAGCACAGGCATCAGTTCCATATGCTGAGGAGCTCAGGGATTATTTGGAACCTTGGCTGAGCACCTTCATTCCCCAGCATATTTATTTACTGGATGCAGGGTGGAAAAAAAAAGGGTCCCATCCACACTCTTACAATCAAAGGCCAGGGTGTGGGGGTGCCTCTTGCTCAGGTCTAACATGAAAATAAGGGGTGTAAATTCTTCCTCAGCCACTGAGTCACGTGAGAAAAATTCCAAGTCAGTCAGGGCTGGAGACCTTTAACCATGAAATTTCAGGAATTAAGGGGGAAAAATATTTCATGAAGTGAAGTGCCTTGTAAACACAGTCCTTAAAAGATAGTGCAACATTTAATAGCCCTGAAAATTCACAAGCCAGATGTGGAATTTGACATTCTGATTCAAAGATTCACACATAAGTTTTTTCACATGAAGTTGGGTTTTTTTGAATTTTTTTTGTAAAAAGTAGAATATGATTTGCAGAATATTGTACGAGCAGATCCACAGTGAATAACTTAATTAGGTGGCATGTAAAAGAGCTGCATGCAGCCGTTAGCTAGAAATGTGCACTTTGCTGGCTTTAGTTCTAATTAGTTTTAATTCATCTGCATATATATTAGCTGCTTCATGCACAAACATGCAGCTACACGCACAAACTGGAGCTTTACCATTCTGGCTGGAAACAGAAATGGAAGCACCATGTGCTAAACTGGTGCTGAGGACAAAAAAAAAAATATATATTTCTTAGTATTTAGCCCTGCTCTCTCACACGTCTTGTTCCAGGGAGAAGCGGAACTGAGGTAATTCGCCAAGAAGTTTCATTTCCATTCCTGCCCTCGGATTTTGGGTTCCTGACATGGTCAGAGTGGAGAGTGCAGCAAATCCCACAATTAGTGAGAGCTCCCCAGCACTGTGGGTTGGCTGGGCTGGCCGGGAGCAGCGTGCTGCAGCCACATGCCCCGTGGACCGCCGTGCCCTCGGACTGCCATGGCAACCCTGGCTTTGGGGGGAATTCAGGCTATCCCGGCTTTCCCACGTTAGGGACTTCACAGCCAAGAAGCTGTGAATAAATTCTGCTTCTGCTGAGCAGAACATAAATTAAGCAATGTGGGATGTGAGGCAAAGACCTGCCAGTGCTGCACCCTTTTAATTCACATTTTCTCGGCAATTTCTGTTCAAAACTTGGCATTGTGCCTGGGAGTGACAGAAAGCAGCTCTCAGGAGATGGCTGGGAGGGAAACAAAGATAAGATTTAGCTCAGTTGTTCACATACAGACATTAATGGCAAGAATGGTTTTAGAGTTTCATTTTTATCTCAAACCTTTCTCCCACTTTATATGCTCACTGTCTATAAAATCTAGTACCAGGTTTGCATACAAAAGTCATCAGCTTTTGTACAAAAATTTAAACTTTGTACTTCCCTTTTGCCACAGGTGGTGTGTACCTTTGAAGAAATAGCTGCTACAACCCTTTTAGAAGTTAGACCATAATAAGAACTGCTCAGATTAAATTCTGCAAATAATTTTTTTAAGTTAATACTCCTGCTGTGATCAATAGGATTAGCAGAATTAAGAAACGGAAAAGAAAACATTTTAAAAATTGTAAGCATTTTTAATGGCAAGACAATTGTTTTCTGTAGAAGTTCTCCAAAGCCAGGCTCACCTGTAAATGAAACACCTCCCACAGAAAGTCCCAGCTGGCTGTTTTTTAGATCTCCCATGACAATGGTCCAGTTTTATGTCCGTGGAACTTCACACAGCACCAGCGCCTGCTCTGAAGGCTTGAGCATTATGTAGTAAATAAAAAATACCAGTCTGACAGCTTTTCTGAGCATTTGGCAGAGATACAAAGTTGACGTTAAGCTGCTTTCTGTAGCAAAGGCACTTTTTTATTACATTGTACTGAAGATGCCTCAAGACCTCCCTTGGAGTTGTTATTTTTTATCGAGTGGAGAGCACAAAACAAACCCCTTCACTTTGCTGCAAGGGCTGGTTACTGTGAGAGCTGTCTGGAGTTCTGTGACTGCCCCAACACAGCACAAGAAAGGGAAAGAAAGGAGAGCTCAGCTGCCATCCACGCAGGAACTGGACACACAGAGCACTTGGAAAAGGCTTTCAGCTTTCCAACACCGATCAAGTCAGAGAAATCACTGAATTCAAACTCAACCAGGATGGCCAGCTTCAGGGATTTTAATGGTGTCTGTTACATCACGTTTCACAAGAACAAGCCTGTTGTTTTCACTCCAGCCTGCTTTAAGAGAGGCATGTGTAATGCTCTCAGGAATGAGGCAGGAGCAGGAATGGTTCTGTGGACGGGAATATTTAATGATTAAGAATTGGTTCCACGCAGATTCCTGCACAGAGATCTGTATGACTCTGCCTTTCCCAGCAGCTGAGGAAAGCCCTGCTTCCTTCTCTCCCTACAGTACACATTGCAACACACCCTGCTCCCGTGAAGCAATCCTCAACCAAGAGTTTTTATTGAAACACAGATCCTCCAAAAGTTCCTGAACCTCTCCTCACAGCTCCTTCCCCTACCCCTCAGCTCACCGCCACGATTCCTATTTTTATGGTAGAAACAGTGAGCTAATTTCTCTCAATCCCACCAGAGCACCAAAACACTGGCAGAGAAAAGCAATAAATCAAAGAGGAAAGACAACCTAGGAAAATATTTGTGCTGGAACACATTTTAAGGATATAGGTAATTCATGCAGAAGAAGAAGGGCACAAGGCAGTGATTAGAAATGAATTTGAATTGAAAAATACTCAGCCAAAAAGCCTGAATTAAGAACATGCTGAGCGCCAGAGAGAGCTTGGAGACACAGTCTGTGTTATTAAGCTTTCTGCATTAAACAATTAAATGAAGCAATTAGATTTCAGAAAGGAGACAATTGTTTTAGGAATGAAACAAAGGCTGGAGGAAATGCAGCTGCCTGAGTGTGGAGAATGGAGAAAAGGAAACCAAAGCATTGTATTTGAAATGTTCACAACAACCAATTTGTGTAAGAGGATTTTTAATTAATGGTCTAGAAAACTTCTTTTAACTCAGTAATGAAAATAATGCAATTTAAAAAAATAAAACCACCTCAATATGTGATTATAATTGATATCTTCAAAAATCTTAGTCAATGGCAAGCAAGTGCTGAAAGGGACTGAGAAGTGACATGGAAAAACAATCCTCCAAGATGAGAATTCTCCCGAGATGGCACTTTTAACTCTCCACATGTTTTGATGTGCTGTTTTCTCAAGGCTGTGAGGAAAGATTACTCTCAGGAGACCAAAAGGAAAAAGGTTTGAGTAATTCCTCACAGGCAGATACTCATGCAGAGCATCCTAAAGGATTTGATAAAAAGGGCAATTAAGTTATTTGTCTTACTCATTCACAGCTTTAAGTGCAGGCTGACACTCCACAGAGCACCCAAGCCTCTGTCAATTCGTTCTGAGCACGTCCTCTAAAAGCCTGACCAAGCTTAGACTAAACTAGAAGCCAGGCTTTTAATTAATTATAAACCAACTATACCATCCTTAGCACAGCATGGCTAGCAGAGGAAAAGAGAAGGAAGCCTACCCACAGGCAGCCTGTCTCCCAAGCACACTGGGACTGGAGTTTAGGTTCCTGAGGGCTGGCAGGGAATCTTTTTTTCGTTACACCTCCCTGAGTGACAGCATTCAAATGCTGCTGCTGCTGGCAAACTATTTAGCACTTCTGAGAAACTCAACGACAAAACACTTTCCTTTTTGTCTTTAATGTCCCAAGAAGGGCACTGGTAACACACTGCCTGTTTAGCACCACTCCTTGCTTTCAAAGTGTCCTTAACATCCACTTTCTCCAGTCAGAGATCTCACTGCAGACAGTAATCCCATCAAACAAGAAAAAAACCCATCCCATTTGTTTTATTTTTTAAGGAATTATTTTTAATGAAATGTACACAGAATTATACAATATAAAACTTTAATTCCAGTTATAAAAATATGTATATGAATTCAAGGTGTTTAATTTGAAAATAAAAGATTGTCAACTGGATCAGCAAACATTCTCTTACAAATTGCACCCTTTATCCCTCCTCCCAATAAAAAGATTTTATTCCCTTTGTTTCAGTTGATTTTACTTTCACATAAACAACATTTTAATCTCTCATAAAAATGGTCTTAATTGGCCCTGAGGTATGGCACAGATTGATGCAGTCTAGGTC
This sequence comes from Leptocoma aspasia, assembly GCA_013399835.1. Classification (NCBI taxonomy): domain Eukaryota; kingdom Metazoa; phylum Chordata; class Aves; order Passeriformes; family Nectariniidae; genus Leptocoma; species Leptocoma aspasia. The sequence continues at coordinate 125,864 of VXAX01002256.1, read as the reverse complement.
ATTGCTTTCAGACACAGTAAAAGGATGTACAAAATCCTGAATGAAACATGAGGGTTTTATCTCCTGAAGCAGAATACTTCTTGTAGCTGATGAGTGCTTGGCTACAACAAACAGGTAATTCCAACTGATTCCTAAAATATCCTGGCTGCATGCAGTAGGCAGTATACTCTTCCTATTCCACATAAATCTCCTTGGTGAAGCAGAAGACTTATTAAAAGTGGATAAGAAAAGCACTTCAGCAGGGAGATTGGACTTGGAGCTGTTTGAGCACTCACATGACTCATCCTGCTCATTTCCACTCCTCTGCTCTGCTCCCAAGGTTTGCTCAGAGGCAGGAAGGAGAAACTGCTGGAGCAATCTTTTTCTTTAGATATTGCAGAATGGATACTCCTGGTGTCTAGGAAACAAAAATCTTCAAAACACCTGAGCTGGTCATTCAGGTGAAGTTCAGCTCTCCTCCTGGGAGCCTGGAATTGACAATTGGTACAAGCAAAGGGAATAACTTGGAGAACTCTGCCCAAAAGGCAGACAGGTGGCAACCTCTGTATTACCCTTTGCTTGGATACAACCAGTGATACTTAATATACCACAATTGGAAAGATACTGAGAATCAGCACACAATCCTGGAATGGTTTGGGCAGAGGGAGACCTAAAAGATCATCCAATTCCAACCAGTAACTCCTTCCACTTGACCAGGTTGCTCCAAGTCCCATTCAGCGTGGCCTTGAGCACTTCTAGGAATGTGGAGTAGAATCATTGAAGGAAAACCCCTAACTGAAATGATTTTTCTATCATGTGATCTTACAGCAGTTTCCACTAACTACAAGTAAGTATTCAAGCCTCACTGTTTGAGCAAGAGGCACCACGTGCAAGCAAAAGTTGCAAATTGTCAATGTCACAAGGTTTCTGCAGAGCAGTGACAGGTTATGTGCTGACACCCGGCCTTCACAGCAATGGCACCACATAAAAACAACTTGGAAAGAGCTGAAGTCCCACAAGTGCAGCAGCAATAAAACCTCTTCCAGTATTTAGCCAGGCACTTGAGAGATGTTTGCAGGAACACAGGACCCTCAGCTGTTCAAGCAGTGATGATTTCATGGGATTCTCCCCACTGAGGCCCCCTGCATGTCCTGGACTGTGCAATTGTGCAATTTCTCCAGCCTTAGGTCAGGTGTGAAGGCCACTGACTGAAGGTTGCTCCAGATGAAAGCTGACAACTGAATCTGATACAGGTTCATGAATGCTGCTCCCTCTGTGAGTGGCTCACACCTTCCAGCACACACGAGCAGCCTGTGTGACAGAGGCCACGGAAGGATGCTCAGCAAGGAGCCCCAAAGCATTCACAGCTTTGAAGAGAGGCTGCTGTAAACATCTGTGAGACACACAATCTCTTGGATAGTTTCAGGAGAACTTCCTTCAGGATGTTGAAGGCACTTGGTGCAGACATTTGATTTCATTTTCAAACCCAGGCATGTTTTTTCCAAGAAAGCCACCACAATATTTCATGTCCCTCTTGCACTGCAGTCTGGGGTTACAATTGTCTTGATATCCTTTCATGGAGAGTAAGTATATTTGACAAATTACCTAAGATATTATTTTATGCTACTCCAAAAGAAATGCCAGCACCCAGCTGAAAGGTTTACTCCTTCTCCCTTTCATGCTGTATTTATAATAGGCCATTTTAAAAAAATCCAACCTCCCCATGAAATTTTAAATTCCAATTGCCTCAGAAGTGCCCCATGGATGTATTTCCAGTGGAGATGCATCTGAAAAGTGCCTGCCACAAAGCAAATCTTGCAGGTGAGTGGCAGAACAAAAGCATGGGAATTTCTACAAAATGGAGATCTTGTAGAAGTTAAAATATCTCGAAAGCACCATCAAACTACAAAGTGCTCCCTGAAAGGAATCTGTTTCCATGTCAATTTTCATCTGAGCACAAATTAACTTATTAAGGCACATAATTAAATGGCATGATAAGCAGCCAGTGATAATTATTTTGGTTCAGAAGAGAAGGCACTCAGACTTTTTTCATTCATAGTTTTACACTGATTTCATCTGGTTCGTGTTCAGCTGTGAGATCTTCTCTTCAACCCTGTCTGCCACCAATCTCAGGTTGCAATCCTGGAGGGCTTTTATTAAGTCAGCCACCTTTGCATCCTTCCCCTTCCACCTCTGCCACTCCTGAAGTGCCTGATAAAGCTGTTCATACAAGTTAGATGGATAGGATGCCACTATCCTGTCCAGCTTCACCTCTGGCATCCCAAGTTCTCGCATCAGCATCTTCCACTCTCTCCCAACCTCGGCACATATGACAGCGAAAGCTGCCTTCAGGAGGCCTGAAAGAGCAGAAGCAGATCAAGTTAGCCATGCATTTACTAAGAAGCACAAGAAAACGTTTAGAAGTTGTTGGTTTTATTTCAGAAAAATGCCACGACTCTTGTTGCACTGCACATACTGAGAGTTCTACAGAAGCCATCGGATAGTTCTTGGAATCCCAAAAGGTAAAAGAAAAGGAAGATAAAAAGAGGGGGCAAAATTCCACCCCGGAAAGACGTTTGTGTACTCATTTACTGGGGTTGCTGGAGTGCGATATATGCAGGGATATAACTATATATATAAAACTATACATATAATAATCCACTTACGTTTTTCATGCTCATCTGGCTGATCACCAGGGGCATGAGGTTCCTCCTCTTCGAACCGCACCAGTAGTGACAGCAGATCGCCCCTGTTGATCTCTCGCAGCAGCTCTCTCAGGAAGCCCAGGTTGTCGTGCGCGACGTCCTGCCGCTCCATCAGGATGCTGAAGAGCTCCTGGCCGCTTTGCACCGTCTCAAGCTTTCCCTTCCTAATTTTGTCGCGGCAGAGGAATTTCATGGCGTTGAGCTCCGTGTCCGACAGGCCCGAGGAGATGGAGTGCAGCAGGCAGAGGAAACGATTCACGGCGCCCGGGCCCGCGCCCGGCACAGCCCGCGCGCCGGGGATTTCGGCGTCGTGTCCCAAGCCTCCGGAGGGGAAATCCATTCCTGTTTGCGCAGAGCGACTTCCCGGGATCACGGAGAGACACCGGAGCAGCGATCCCGGCCCGGAGCAGCGATCCCGGCCCGGTCCCGCCGCCACCCGCGCCCGGAACTCACGTGACACCGCGGCTTTCCCGCCGCCCTCCCGCCCAAGATGGCGGCCGCGCCGCCGCCCGTGAGGGCTGGGGTTTGTTCCCTCGCCGCCGCCGAAGCCGGGCTTGGGGACCCTCCGCCCCGAACCCCTCCCGAGGTGAACGGGCTTGTTTGGTGCTGCTGAATGCTGAGCGTGTGTTGGAGCCGAGCTCGGCGCGGCCGGTGTCCTGCTCTAGGAGAAGCCCCGGTGCCTCAGCGCCTCATCCCTGGCCAGCTCACAGAATCACAGAATCACAGATCACAGAAATACAGAATCACAGACTCACAGAGTCACAGAGTCACAGAAACACTTCGCTTGGGAAAGACCTCGGAGATTATCACGTCCAATCTATGACCGAGTACCACCGTGTCAACCAGAGCATGGCACTGAGAGCCACGTCCAGTTTTTTGTTAAACACTTCCAGGGACACTGACTCCACCACCTCTCTGGGCAGGCCATTCCAATGTCTGATCACCTTTTCTGCGAAGGAATTCTTCCTAATATCCAACCTAAACCTCTCCTGGTGCAGCTTAGACTATGTCTTCTTGTCCTGTCACTTGTTCCCTGGGAGCAGAGCCCAGCTCCCCTGCTGTCCTCTCCTGTCAGGGAGTTGTGCAGAGCCAGAAGGTCCCCCTGAGCCCTCTTTTCTCCAGGCTGAGCCCCTTTCCCAGCTCCCTCAGTCGCTCCTGGAACTCCAGACCCTTCCCCAGCTCCATTCCCATCTCTGGACAACTCCAGCCCCTCAATGTCCTTCCTGAATCGAGGAGCCCAGACCAGGACACAAGACTCGAGGTGTGACCTCACCAGTCTAAGCCTGAAGTTGGGGGAACTGTAGATTTCCCGTTTAATACTGGATCATTGGACTTCTTGTGAGCACCTACCCCTTATAAGGGTTAATCTCTGTAGGTTGTTTCTTTTTTTAAAGGTGGAAAGGAAAGCAGTAGAAGGTGAAAGGTTCAGCCTGGGGTTAAGGAGGCTCAGGAGGTACCTTCTGGCTCACCACAGATCACTGAGACAAGCATGTAGACAGGAGGGGATTGGTCTCTTTTCCCAAGGAAAAGGGACTGGACAAGAGGAAAACCACCAGGGGAGGTTTAGGTGGGATATTAGGAGAAATTTCTTCACTGAAAGGGTGGACAGGCATTGGAATAAGCTGCCATGGGGAAGTGGTGCAGTCACCATCCCTGGGGGGATTTAAAAGATGTACAGATGTGGTGCTTTGAGGCATGGTGGTGGACTTGGCAGAGCTGGGTTAATGGCTGGACTCAATGATCTTAGAGGTCTTTTCCAACCTTAATTGTTCCATGGTTCTGTGATTCTATAAAGGGTTTTCTCCACCAAGAGCAAGAAAGGCTCCAAGAGAGCCCTGCTCCCAAAGAGATGCCATTCCCATGGTTTCCCTGCCTGACAGCTGCCCAGGGAAGCAGGCTCTGCCTCCAGAGACCCCCAGCCTTTCCCTGGAAACACAGGGCATGCAGCCTGGCCTTTGTTCCTCACCAAGATTAATTGTGACACAAAGTACCTCCTGACCTTTAAAAGGGAAGAAATAGGGCAAATGTTAAGTCCCTGTATTTCAGAGCCGACTCTTACAGAAGGTAGAAGGTTGTGAACTTTTCTTAAATGGGAAAGATCAAGTTCATCCCATTGTTTTGTAGCCTTTTGGCTTTTCTTCTCAGCACATGTAGATAGTTCAGAGATTTCCTTGTTCCTTCTGGGAGCACTGGCATGTTGATTCCCCAAGCTACCTCATTCCTAAGTTGTTTCCAGCACACTTTAATTTATTATTCTTGCAACACACTCACAGACCTATGTTCTCTCATGATAAAATGGTTTCTGACTGATAAATGGACTTAAACACTATCGTCTTCCTCATCTCCATCTCCACTCTCACATTCCAACATGAAGGCCAACCCCCAAAACATTTCTAAAACTCCCACAGGCACAAGCCCTCCTTAGATAAACCCACTAGATATTTTTGTTTATTCCCTAAATGCTGCAAAGTGGAGGGAATGAACTTGTTACATGGTCTTGTGGTAAAGCAAAGAGTGAGAGGAATTGCCATTGTGAATCTGAGCTGGGACAAGATGTCACTGATTTAAGAGGTGTATTTTTTTTTGCAGCACTGAATATACTTTAAACTGAAGGAAAGATACTAACAAAAAGGATAGTTTAGGAGAAATATATTTGTGTGTGCATTAATTTATGAAGCAGGAGAACCCCTGTAATGGTATAAGAAGTATAAAATCCAGTTAAATAAAATTTCTTTTTCATTTTGCCAAGGAAGATGACTCTACAAAACAGCAGGGACCAACTCACATGGTGCCTGGTGATGACAACCAGCTGGATTCAGAGACAAATCTACATGAGAGAAGTCCAAATCAGTACAATTTATACCTTTATTGTCTATATCCCAACATGCAATTGAAAACAACGTCAACTGAGATTTTAGTTAGTTCATACAAACCTAGTGGCCAGATTCAGCACTGAAGTACGAGGAGTGTGAAAGTGACGCTGCACATTTATGTAATTCCAAAGGTGTCTAAATTAGTAACAAATGGGAAACTAAAAGACACAAATCAATATTTAATTAAGACTCTTAAATGCTTTTAAACTCACTCCTAATGGAAGGCAGAGTGATTGAGCAGGATCTTTTATTCTGTGCAAACCCGACTTGGATGCATTCATTGGATGAAAATACCCCAGCAATTTGCTTTATTCCAGTGATTTCCTTTGGAAGCAGTTTGTGGGGCCTTGGCAAAGAAGTGTTAGGCGAGCCTAACAGATCGTAAGCGCTTCCGCGTCAGAATAAAACTTAATAGAAATTATTTATTGGAGCAGCTCGGATTTCAGTGGAAGTCTCCCAGAAATTTAAGTGCTGTGAATGATCCGCTTCCTAACCAAATAATCCCCAAGTTTCTCGAGGCAAGATGAGTCCTGCAAAATACTGCAGAGGGAGCTCGAAGCCTGGGAGTGCTTCAGGCTTAGCTTTGACTGCACGGTCCTTGCTGTAGGAGCAGGGCAAAGAGAGCATGAAAAGATTAATTTCAGCAGAGCCCTCAGCGAGGTGTCAATCACCAGGACATTCAGACAAAAACCACCCATTTGGGGACTGCAAACGTGGCAAAGTGTGGGGCTTCCTGAACTTTGGGTGGCTGAGGTGTGTTTGTGTGGAAACTCGGGAATATCCTTCGTTATTTCCAGCCAAGGCAAGCGACATTCTGCTGGTCCAGAGAAACTGGACTATTTAGGAGTTGCCGGGTTTTCAAGTGAAGCAGCTTTGATAATTTCTTTAATTTCCCATGCAATTTGATAGCAGATAACCCAGGGGGGATTTAAAATCCTCATCCTGACAGTTCTGAGATGCAGGTTGAGCAAACACCTTGGCACAGACAGGAACTGTTTCTCTTTTGAGACCCAGTTGATTGTACACTTCTTTTAATATACCTACACTTGTCTTCCAAGGGAATTAATGACATCTTCCTTTTTCTTTGCTGTCTTCAAGATAAGAGAAGATTTTGCATAAAAATAAGCAACCCTCTCTCTACTAGCAGAATTGGGCTGCAAGAGGTTCTTAGTTTGCTTGCTTGCTTTTTTACTCCTATGGTGAATAAACTGATTTCTGTAAAATTTCTTAATGTACTTATCCAATGCCTCTCACTCATTTTTTGCAAAACCCTGAAATGCACATTTTCAGCAAAGAGAAGACAGTTTCTGTATTTTCTTTTGTGAATGGATTGATCTGTACATGTTTATTTTGTCAGCTATCACTCTTCTGTTGCTATAACATCCAGTCTAGAAAGAAGTGCTCTGGTAAAGAAACTCATTTGTGAAGAGACTGAGGATCTTAGGAGAAAACTGTCCCTGACAAAAGGGCCTGTAAGAAATGTCAAATTATTGTGGGTTGAGAGAGAAAATCAGAAGCAGAGTGTGGGAAAAGTAAATAAGCACTGAAAAGAGAGTGAACTCTGCCATGACTAGGTTGTATACAGATAAAAGATCTGGCCAAGTAACAACAACAACAACCAATAAGTTGTTAACAGATGCTTGAACTTCATATTGAAACAGCAGAAATGTTGATATAATTCTGTTGATACAGTTCTGTTGTGTTATTGTTGGCAGAAGAAGTTAGTTTAACTTTAGAGTAAGGGTAAATTGTAGACTTCTGTTTATTTGCTCGGGCTAAAAACCTCTGACTTGACTTTTTACCTATTTTTGTAGTGAATTTTCATCATACCATGGAAGTATGAAATCATTCAGACAAACATTTCACATGTCAATAAAGCTGTGTGTATATATTAGCCCAGCACATCTCATTCCTCTAAACCATATTTATTACTTAAGCTCTGCAACATCAATTTTGCACTTGGAAAAACAGAAGAACAGAGAAGACAGAGAGCAAGGGTTGTTTGCAGAGGAATGTCATTGTGAAATGACAAAACATCCCCAAATAACAGTGAATGATCATTAGCTCTCTTTCGGGGCCCTTTCTATTTCTATTCAGTTCAGTTCCTGCTCTGTGACTGGCTGAGGGCAAAGCAAAGTAAATTAAGATCCAAACTGGAAGTTGCTATTCATCCAGGGAAACAATCCAGCAGCTCTGATTGCCAGGCTTGGAAGCTAATACTGATTAATTTCTGCAGAGTATGTATAATTTCTTCTTTATTTTCCTGAGCTGTTGTATTGCCATTTTCTAAACCAGATAAAACCATGAAAAGGTAAATACTTACCACAATAACATTTATTTTCTGTAAATTGAGATGTTTTTCTTAATTCTCCATCTTTCTATTAGAAAATACAATATTCTGAGCAGCTATAAAATAAAGGTTAGGATAACAAAAATTATTATTTTGCAGAAAATTGATCCATTTTGCACCACTTTGGAGTATTTCTTACAAGCATGTGATTACTTCTGTACCACAGGACTTCATCCTCCCACCCAAGGAAGGGTTTTCTTCCCCTTTCCTTACTGAGTGAGGAGCAGCACTCCATTGCCTGCTGCAGAGCATTGCAGTTGAAATAATGGCAGCAGGGATCTCTTTCTTTTTTGGTGTCTGTGAATATTCAGCTCTTATCTCTTCTGCACCAACAGACTCTGCTTTGGACCTGGTGAAAAATGTAAACTTTTTCCCAACTGTGTCTCTGCATCCAGCCTGCAGAGTGGCCTCTTCAAAGGCCAGAAAATATCTAAATGTCTCTCAGAGGTACTGAAATTTTGCTTTAATAAATAAAAATGAGTGACCCTGGTCACACTTACTTGATTTTTGAATTAAACTCAGGTGCTGTGAACTCACTGCTGTGACTGGAGATAATGACAAACCAAGAGGTGGGGGTTATTTCCTAGAAGCAAGCACTGCCTTAGATATGTGTGATTTTCATACTTTTCAGGATGTGCCAATGCAGTATTTTTCATCTGAGTCACTGTCCTAGAGGTTGGAAGGTGCAAGTTTTTTACTCAATTCCGATTAGAGAGGGAGTGCCTCGTCTGCTCAAACACAGTGCCGTTACTATGCAGTTATTTCCTTTTAAAACATGAATAGTTTTACGTGGCCACTAAATGATACAGGATATGACTGGGTGAATTACTCACAGGGATTTAGATATAATAAATAAGAAAGCAAATCTGGTTTCATCATCCCTCTCCCTTGATTCTTTGGGGAGGAAGTACTATTTTCTGCTCTCTGAAGAAATGCTGTAATTTGAGCTAGTCCACAGTGCTGTGGTCAGATATCAGCTAGTCCTAAACCACAATTTGGAGTCCATTTTCATACAAAAACATGTGGGAAACTTGTTGCATTTGTTCCCAGAGATGAAAAGTCTAGGAAGGGAGCGTGACTTCCTGAGAGAAGGCTGGATTAATCGAGTACAATATATAGCATTTATTTATTTTCCTTACTGTCTGTATACTTCAGAAGAAGTGAGGAAGTTACAAAAACCACAGCTTGGTGCCAGAAAAGCCACGGAGTGAGTTTTCTTTTTTTTTCCTTGTGTAGATACAACCAAAATTAAATGACTTGTAGCATAGGATCAGCCCCAAGCTCACCCTCTCTGATCACTCAAATACACATTTCACCATACTTTGCTGTTCTTCACCAGTTTTGGAGTGAGGCTTTTGAATGGGAGTCTGTACCACATCTTTACCAAGCACCTAAACCTGGCAGTGATTAATTAATTGCCACTTCTTATCCCCAAGAAACCCCAGAGGTGATTATCAGCTTAGCTCACCAGCTCTAAAAGGCAAGCCTTGTGAAGAGGTGGAGGAACTTGGTTTCAGAAGTCAAGGGCAGAGAGGCAAAAGGGAAGAGGTTCAGTAGAAGTTCAGAACTGCCCCTCAGTTTTACTTCTTCCACTCTTTGAAGACAGGATGAAGATGGAGCTGAAGTTCACGTTGATTTGCTCACAGGTGTTTCACCATTCCTTCCCTGCTCACAACTCCCCTTTTCCACTCCCAGCAGTGCTTGAGGAGAGTAAAATGCCCAAACAGTTCCAGGAGTCGGAGCCCACCAGCCTGCAGACACAGTGCACACACACCACCTCTTGCTGTAAACCCAGAGCAGTCTGGCCTGCTGGGATTTATTGCTTCCCCACTTGCTGGGGAATCACTTGCAATTACCTTCCTTCTTTACCTGGAGATGTATTTCAGAGATTAATACGCTGAGAAATGTGAGCTGCTCCTGTAATTGCACAATGCTGCCAGGACAGATTGGAATTCCAGGCTCGTGAGCTCCGTTCCTCCCACAGGACCAAAGCCTTCCAGCTTCCATCTCCACACAAGACCCACAGCACTGCCTGGTTTGGCATGGTTGGGATGGCATGCGGCTGTGGGAACACTGACAAAGGCTGCCCCATATCCCACCTACAAGGGGAATCTGTCCTCTTTCCAGAAGAAAACACTCCGTGGCTGTCAGCTAACTTGGGTCTGGGAACAGCAGGCAAAAGTCTTTTTTTCCTCTCTTCCCCACTGTGCACATTTTCCTTAGCTCCATCTCATATTTCAGCTAGAGAAGATAACCACTATTTTCTCATCTAGCAGTAAAAATAGGGAATAATCTTTTCTTCTCTTAAAAAGAGATTAAGACAAGAATAAGATTGCTTTAACCACATGCCACTTGCTCTAAAAAATGGACTTTATTACACTTAAGCTTGTTCAGCACAAACACTCTGCTAAATATTTTGTAGTTTGATTCTTGTTTCTCATGGTCATCCAAACAGATACGTTTCCTGTTTTGGCATGATTTTTCTTTCCAGGGATGGTACTAAGCCAGATGAAAGCTATGACCTCAAAATCTTAAATTTTCTTGGACTTTCCAAGGCCTTTGCCTCACGGCAACCAGCACAATGGTGCACCCAACCCTTTACTGCTCTCACAACACACTTGCATTGATTTATTTTGTCTTTAGCTGACACTGAAGGTTAGAAAAGTAACATACAATAACTTTCAGGAGTTTTTATTTTATCCAGAGTGAAACCAATCACTCAATAAGTACTGCTTAACCTCATGCAAAGCACACTGAAGGGAATCAATGGAAATATTTTCTTTGGCTTCAGGTGGCCGACATAGCCTTAAAAATTAAGGATAGAGTTAAAATTCAAAGCAAGCCACATTCATAGTTAGTTTTTTCTTCAGAAAGGCCTGTTGGGCTAAAAAAAGAAGGTTAAAAAAAGAACTTTGGTTTTTCCCTTCTATACTAAAAATGGCATGTTGTGTTTGGTTATGGAATAAATAGTAGTCGAATGTGCAAAGAATTGAACCAGAGTTTGAATGGAATTCATATAAATTTTAAGACAGGGTTTTCTCAGTGGCAAGAGGAAGAGGACTTGTTTACTCTGAAAACTTCATAGGAAAATATAAATGCACTCAAGTGATGTATGGAACTCTGGGAGAGGTCAGACTCCGGAGGTATCAAGATGAAAAATAAATTATTATTGCTTATTGGAAATCACAACAGCCAAAAAGATCATTAACAGCTCAGGACCAGAGAGCTAAAAACAGAAATGTGTCTGTGCCTTGATGTGAGACTTATTCACCCTTAAGCTATTTAAGACTGCAAAATATTTGTAGGACAGTATCTTGGAAACACAATGACATGGAAATCCAGGAGATTCAGTCTCACACTGGCAGGACTTGGGGTGGGAGCAGCTTCCTCCTCGGATGCACTGACTGACGTTGTGTCTTTGCCACGAACCTCGCATGGCAAACAGCAAACAGTGATTCAGCAATGGTTCCGAAATGGCCCATGCAGCCATTTCCAGCAGGAATGTTCCCCCTGGTCTGCATTTTCTCTTGGACCAAGCAAATGGATGTCATGAGTTTCCTCTTCAATACATTCAATACATGTTGGGTTTAAGAGGTTTTTTTTTCCTTCGATCAAGTCCAGGCTGGGAAATGGTTTCATGCTTATGGTTTTGGGGCAGAAGCATGCCAAGAACAGGCTGAATGCATGTCATGGACATGGTGTCTTACCAACACAGAATTCAGCTTTGTATTTGCACAAATGAAATATTTGGTGTGCTATCTTTCATTAAACCTGGTGACTGTGAGTCACATCAAGGCATGCCCAAGTATTCTTTGGTCACTTTCAGATCCCTGCTTCCCTGTTTTAAGTTTCTTTTTCCCCCCCCACTCTATTCCAGTAAATCCTTTAAATCCTTTCTAGCACAATCCTGCCTCGAATTTGCTATTAGCGCAAGCAAACCTTTTTTTTTTTTTTGCATCCCAAATATGAAAAAACTTCCAGGAGAAGTGTAGGGTGCTGACTCTCTGTTCACAGAGAGAAACAGATAACTTTCCCAGACATCATCTGGGGAAGTGTGAGAAAACTCAGAGAAAGAATTAAAACAATTCTTACCTCAATCTCTGCACCTGGTGTTTGTGAAAGATGTTTCCAAGGAGGTGTTGTTCCCAATTAACCAATGGTGTGAGAGGTGTTGCTGAGGACCAGTCAGGTCCTGGGGGACTGATCCTGTCTATGAAAAGTGTGTAGTTTCTAATAAAGCTTGCTTCATGCCTTCTGAAATGATATGGAGTCAAAATGTTGCCTTCTTTGCTGTCCCTAGCTCACGGTGACAGAAAAGTACCACAACCACAGTGCAAGTGTTTTTCTGGAAGGCATTATCTTATATCTAATGAGCTCATATGTACTCTTTTGTCTTTAATAACTGACAATCCCACACGGTTACCAGCTAGACTGTGGTTTACCTGCTTCTGGTGTCCATATCCATTCCCTCAGGACACAATTCCCACCTTCTAACTAAATTTCCTGACTTGGAGCATTAATATTTTCAGTCAAGGAAAGGAGGGTTGGCGTGAAGCCACGTGCTTTGCCTTCTCACATGACACTTGAGTGGGAGAGGGAGAAAAAACATTGCAATCAGTGAGTGAGGTTCTGAAGCCAGCTTTGCTTGGACAGGTCCCTCAGGGCAGTGAAAATGTGACAGCCACAGTGGAGCCATTCTGCAGCCAAAAACTCCCTTTGTGCTCTTGGAGAAGGATTTCAGGTGAGATCCACTCATCTCCAAGTGGGTCTCTAAAGCAGCTCAAACACCAGACCTACCTGGGACATTTTCAGGGAGATGTCTGTACAAGCAGGGTTGGGAACAGAACCTGTCCCACAGGAGAAACTCTTGGATATTTAAGTTTATTTCAAATAAGTGTTCAAAGAAAAAGGAAAAAAAAAACCCAAAATAAAACAGATTTAGTATATATTTGCTTTTCTTAAAAAATGATTCCATGAAAGAATTTTATAGATATCTAAGTAGTAATACAGATTTTTATATACAAAATTTCATTTTAAACAATTTACTGTACAAAAGAAAGTATAAGCAACTGTTACTATTCCATGATTTTAGCAAATAATGAAAAATTCAGATAAGTATGTGTTCAGGATATAGTTCCACCATTTACAGGAATGTCAGTATTAAGTTGGGAACACTTTCAGGTCAGTATTTACAGATTAAATCCCCTTCAAGGACGATCCCTAAGATTTCTCTTCAGAATAGGTAGTTTGGCTTTCTTCTGGATCTTTTGGGCTACCAAGGAATGAGAGGAAGAACAGGTTTTCAACAAAATGTGTGGACAGAATTCTGCTTGATTTTTCCCCACTCCCAGTCCTATTGCAGTCAGTGGGGCTGATCTGGTAAACATTTACTACCAGGCATTACATTTATGTGGGAATAAATCAGGCAGGATTTGGCCCTATAGCAACACACTATCATAAGTTACAAATTTTAAAAATAGTGACATTCCTGCAAGTCAAAATACAACAGAAACAAGAGTTAACAAAATATAAGCCCTTTATTAATAAAAATCTTTGGTTGGATCAATATTTTAAATAAGCTTCAAGAATATTTGGTTAATACCATTTTCTTTCTTCCACATAATTTCTTTTCTTCTACCTTCTTTGGACAGACTACAGAAAAATAGCAAGTTTATCACATACTTTAAAACAAATAAATATATCAAAAGCGATATATGGCATTCTTTTTAGAGTTCTAGCATTAATCTTTAAATTAGTTTGGGAAAGAAAAAAAGAAATAACTAACTTCTCTTGAAAACAGTTTGGTTTTGTAACAAACCATACAGTAGTTAGACTTTAAAGAAATCTTTCCTTTTTATTTTCTTTCTCATTTTTATAATGCAAGTGCCATGGACAAGACAAAGCAATAAAAGAAATTAGGTTAATTGCACCAATATTATTTGGAAGTGCCATTTATCAGTCAACAAAGCAAAACTAAAATGTATTATGCTTAAAAAGAGCTGTACTGATGGGATTTAACTAGTCATGGTAAGTAAGGATTTCAGACTTACACTTTAGGGAAAAGCTCCTTGTACAAAAGATAGAGGATTTTAAGACAAAAGAAAAGTCCTGCAACTAACTGAAGGTCTGGTCCTGTAGCCCCAGTGCAGGCAAAGCTTCCACCAAAGACAGAAAGTGGGATTGGGATTTCCTCCTCTGGCACAGGAAATCTGTGGGAAAACTGGCTGTGAAACCTGGGTGCAAGCACTCCCTCCTCCTGCTCCAGAGGGCTACAGGGAAAAGCCAGGCTGGGACAGGGATGTGCTGAAACAACAGGGAAAAGGGAATTTCCTTGGCAACAGCAGCGTCCGAGTGCTTGGCAGGGCAGGGAGAGTCACTGGAGCTCTCCGTGTGCTCATTAACTCAGGGCATTTAACAAAATGCTCCCTGACCATGGACCTGCTGGGAGGATCTCTGGAATTGTGCTGCTGCTGCTGCTGCTGCCGCCAAGAAAGCACTTCCCAGATTCCCTGCACTGATGTTTCCAGAGGCAGCAGTGCCCTGGGGAGGCTCTGGGGGACACAGCAGGCTGCCACAAGTGCCCCCACACAAGTCCCACACCTGTGGGACTCCAAAGCTCAGATTCACAGAGCTAAGCCCAGCCTTTGGAAGCAAGTCAGCCTGGTAGGCTTTATGGCATATAGGGAATCCTGATTTTGCATATCATTTAGCGAGTTACCTCACGGACCTTTGAACCTGGGTTTCCAAAAATAGTTCAAGTTAGCATTATTAATATTATTATTATTATGATTTCAAATTTACCTTTATTTCATTAGCTAATTGATAGGCTAAGATCAGATTCTCAGAGAATATCTCTAGCAAGATTGTCCTAAGTACCTGCATTTCTTAATGCACGCCAACGTCGATAGTGTTACCTAAGGATGAAATATAAAAACTCCCTGCATTACTGCTTGTGCAAAAGAAAAAAACCAACAAAACAAAACCCCAACATTGTCAGAAATAGAACGTGGTCCTCCATGTTTGCAAGAAGGGCATTTCTCACAAAGATGGGAGCAAAATGGCAGCACATCCTTCAGCATGCACCGGGGTGTCCGTTACCGGAGTCCTGCCCTTGGTGCCATGGCTTTTGTCTCTGGAATGCCCCGACAGACTCAGCTCCCTCCTCTCCTAAACGTCCAGAGGATAGGAATGGCAGGAGGACAAGCTCCCACTGCGGCTCCTCGAGAGCCTGGGGCTGTGGTTGTTACAATTTTCCCCTTTTCTCTTGTCCTTGTCTTTCCAGGTTTCCAGCATCTGCAGCTTCCCTTGCTCTTCCCTCATGAAGACCTCCACCATGAGAACTTTCTCCTTGTGAATCTGCTGACTAATGTCCTTGGGAATGTCTGGGATAATCCAGTCAACAAATTCACTCATGAACATGACCAAGTTCTGAAAATGAAGTTGTGAGAAAGTGTCAGCGGGGTCAAATTAAAGGGTGACTGTAGGGAAAGTGCACTTAGGAAGGAAAAATGAAGAGAGGACAATATTTGAGTTGGACTACAGGACTGAATTTCCCTCAACTGCTTTGTGCATGCTAGAAGGAGGGAAATACATCAGGCATAGACCTCTATGATTTATGTACCAATCCTGACACTGCAGCCACGTAGAAATCCAAAGGAATTCGCAGTTGGTGAGAGGCTCATGAGATTTACATCAGGAAGGCAGAAGCAAATACAAGAGGTAAAATGGTAAAAATTGGTAAAATACATTCCAATTAAATTTTTCTAATTGAAAAACCTTGATTCAAGGAAAGGGAGGTCTTTCTCAAAAAGATAATTTTTAATCAAAAAAACCCAATAAAAGTTTCAAAACAAGTTATTCAGGTTAGGCAGACTTAAAACATTTTGTGTCACAATAAGTAGCATCATTGTTGTGATTAAATATTGTCTTTTAAGGACAGGTTACGAGATTTTGGCTTCTTATTCAGATGCAAATTAAACTTTAACTTGGAAAATTTTGAAAATCTCATTTCTTGGCTAGCTCTAAAAATGATTTTGGATTAAATTTATGCTGCTTCAGTGAAATTGTTGATGTCCTATGGGAGAAATTGGTGGGACCTAATTAGTATCAGCCTTGTGCTTTGCTGGTCTCTAAGGTCATTAAGTTCTTCTGCATCAAACCAGTTCAGGAAATCCCTGGGGATGAATTTTTCTGCTGAGGATATACCAACACTGGGTGGGTGGGACAAAGAGGGTGATGAAGATGGGCAAATTTCTTTGGCTTTTCCATGAAACAACTGAGAAAGAAGATATTTCTTTGGCCCAATAACTTATTTCCAAGTGCCTGCAGTGTCACCTACCTGGAAAACTATCACAAATGCCAATCTTGCTGCTAGGACAGCCCAGAAATCCTTTGAAATGTCATATTTGTTTTCAGACCAGGGGGGTTCTCTGTAATCTTTGTATCTGCAAAACAAGACTCAGTAAATCAGGGGTGCAATTCAGAAATGTTGGCACTGGAAGGAGTTATTAACAAACAGTCTAACAATAAATGGAACTGTCTAAAAGGAAGTTCACTGTATTAACCTCTCAGAAACAAGACACAGCTGAAACTCTCTTATAGCCTTCAAGGTAGCCTTAAAATTAAAGGTTAATACATCTTAATACCCTCTGATTACTATATATAATATCAATTTTGCATAAAACAGAGTGAACTACACAGCTCAGGTGATTTATTTTAATATAGGTAAAAAGGCAACCTATATTTTTCAAACTAATTTTAAAGACAAAAATACTGATCTCAGATTCATCAAACGTGTTTAACACATGATTAACAAAAGGTTGAAGCTAAATTTTGCCATGTGGAGAGAAGAGAAATTTTCCTTAGGTATGGCTTATGGAAAATCTATGTGTTGATAAACAGGACCAAGAAAAATACATTAAATTCAAAACCACAGCATCCTGTCAATATTTTGAAAGAATTAGGCCTCTGCATTTTCAAATGATTTTAAAATCCTTGGGATACGGATGGGATTGAAAAGAGACAGGCTGGGAGTGAAAAGCAAATAAATCTGGCATTTTGCTTTTGGACCACGATGCCAACACTTCCATTCTGTCTGAAACATGTTTGCCAACCTTGCTTAACCTCTGCCCAGAGAGCAGCAGGAGGAAGCCAGGAGAAAGTAAAAGCAAGCAAAGCTACTGTAAATGCAGTTTGGGTTGGTTTTGCTTTCATCTCTGAGCAAATTTTCTGTTTAGAGATCACCATATCAACTTGCATTATTCAAATGCATAAAGAATATGATATAATATAAAATAATATAATTCAAAGGCAAGGTTTTTTACTTGGTCAGTTAGTGTGATTTTTTGTAATCTTTGGTTTTTTTCTCCCCTGGAATATCTTTTCCTACCTTACTCTCCTCTCCCTCTTCCTCCCTCTATTGTCTCCCTTTCAGCTTTGCTGGTCTAAGTGCTTTCACTGTCAGATTTGGATTTGATCCCCAGTTCTAAGAATTCATTAGCTGAAATAGGTAACCACAATTTTCCTTTAAACATGAGAAGAATACTTATGAATTGTTACAGGCATGCAAAATTCTCCTGTGTGATGACACGATAAATAAGTCCTAAGTTCCAGTACAGATAAGGATGCTACTGCGTTCATCTGGGAATTGGGAACTGGACAAAAAAAGAGGTCATGATCATTATATCATGACATGACATCAGAGCTACATAATTTTGTTCCCTTAAAACATCATTGTGCTGTTTATCATTATTTGTCTCCTTTCCTGGAAAAGGGAATCCATAATAATACAAATCTTTGCATGGACAAGCACTGAATTTAACTAACAATAATCTACATTTCCCAAAATAAGCAGCGAATCATATTCAGGTCTGTGATTACTTAATATGTAATCAAGATGTTCAAGGCAATGGATCCATCTGATATAAAAGGCTAGCAAGGTGCTAAGAGAGGTATTGAAGGTACAAGGAACCTGGCCCAGGAATGTAATTAATGTAATTCTTAGGCAGCTGTGAAAACACTTTGCATTAGCCATCATTCAAGAGAGTACCTGTATTGTTGTGGTTTGTGCAGTGACAAAGGACTCTTGTAATAATATTAGAAGGTTAAATATGATTTATTAATATGACTTTATAATTTAAAGGATTTGGGTTATTATTTGCTTCGTTTGGAGCATCGAAGCTGCTGCTTCCAGCTCTGTACAAGGAATGTTTGAATAGCTTATATAATTAGAGATAACAACTTTTTATCTCAGGCTGAAAGGAAGAAAAACTCTCATCTCCTATTATCAGGAGACAGGCAGAGAAACCTCTGTCCTTGAAACACAGCTCAGAGATTTGTTTATAAGATCTTTCACAGCGTAAAGACGCTTTCCCATGGGAAGAATTTTTCTGCAAACCTGCATACAGGGAAGCTTATAATATATTCATACAACATACCTGCATATCTGAACCTCATAGCCAAGATCCAGGGGGTCGTTGGGAGCTGTTCCTGCTTGGAAATCGCTGACATTAAAAGAGGACAGTGTATGGTTGACGAAGCCATGCATGGTGCCATTCTCACTGTACATGTACAGGTACACCAGGCGTGGAATGAAGTCGGATGTGAATGAGATCACAAATGCCTGAGCCACAAGAGTAAAGAGTGAGCGCAGTACCCAGGCAGAGCTTAACTTCATCACATCCTCACCCATGACTCGCCCAAACAGCTCACACAGCCCAGGGGAGCCTGAGGGCCCTGCAAGTGGAACATTCGCTGCACCAGCAAGGGACTGGCCTGCATACAGGGAACCGAGTGTGGACACTCGGGAGCACACTCCCAGGAGCAGTGCCACGCCAGCTGAGGTGTCTGCATGGGTGACAACCTGAGCCCCCAAAAACGGAGCAGCTGTACCCCCCAGCACCAGGGGAGAGCTAGCACAGCTCTGCTTCCCTGTGTCCCCGTCACAGCTTCTCCCTGGTGCCTTGCACAAGGTCCAACTGATTGGTTGCTTTTCCGTCCTGCACACAACCCATGGTGATTTGACTCTTCAAAGTCTCATTGCATTGCAAAAGAATGTTAATTGTGTGTGGTTCTTAACTTCATCAGGATAAAGGATGAGGAGACTGAGCCCGGTTTTATTTTTATGGTCACAAAAGTTGCGTTTCATCCAATTATTTAAAATTTTCTGAAAAGATTGTGGAGAAAAGGCACGACAGCCAATTGGGCTGAGTTCCTCATGACTTTAGCTTTCCTCATTTATCATCATTATGAAACATTGCCACTGGCATAAATCTCATGTACATGTGGAACAAACACAGTACAAAATGTTTTACTTATTTTATGGTAAAGAGAAGCAGTACATTGATCAAAGAGGGAAAAATAACTGGGTATTGACGAAGAGAGACTACACAGAACAAAAGAGAAAAACAGAGAAATTATTTCCAGAGGAAAAGAGGAGAAATGGGAAAGACAAACTAAGGCAGCATACCAAAAGAGTGGGTTTGCCATAGCACAACAGAACCCTGGGGACAAAATGAAGGGATTTCAAGTCTGGATAATGTAAAAAATCCCCAAGGGAGTCCATGGCCATGTGGCCATAAGCCCTACTAAGCCCCTGCTTTGCTGCACAGCAAACACGTGGAATTTCTGCTGGTCTTTGTTTTCATCTTTCCCCAGCTGGGGTGCAAGGAGGATGATCATTGTGGATCATTCATATAGAATAGTGAAGAAGTACATGCATTAATGTATTAAGGCCTGCTAAATTTTTGTGAAATGTTGAAATAAACCTTCTTTTTTCAGGATTTCCCAAGCTCTCTGAGTGGGGGCAATGCAACTCGAGGGCAGATTTTCAATAGAGGGATTCTGCACTCTGAGGAGCTGAACTGATTCTCACCTTACCCAAAATAGCACTGAAATTAAAAAATACATCTCATCCTACTGATAGTATTTCAAAAGAGTAAAAGTAAGCAGCTGTGGTTGTATTTCTTTGAAGGACAGAACTGTTTTATGGAAACATTCTGGAAAAAAGCAGCAGTGACTACTTACTATTTTATATTATTGCTACTGCTATCACAGCTTGAAAGTAAACACAGCAACTCATCCTCAAATATTTCCAAAAATTTCTCAGTCATATACTTTCACTTGATTTAAGGGATTTTGTGCTGAAATAAAACTAATGGAGCAGAATGGAAAAGCCAGCCTATTGAATTCAATTTTAATTCATGCTGATTTACTTACATTTATGATGACAGCAAGCTTTCCAATACCTCTGAGGATATTATACCAGATTCCTAAGGAAGGAGACAAACATGTAAATGCTCTTCTAGTCCTTACAATGAGATAAATTACATCTTCAGTTAACAGTTATGAGCATGTATGATTGTGCTGAGCTAGTTATATTTTAAGTAGAAAAAGAACAAATTCTAAAAAATTAATAGCTTGCAAGCAAAAGGAGGCCAGCTGTGTTTTGGCACCTATTTTTTTGAGATTTTGAAGAATGGGATTGAACTGCAATGAATTGCAATTAACACATTCTCAGAAACAAAAATAAAAAATAATCAAACCCCCACCACAATCAAAAAAAATCAACATCTCCCTCCAAATCATATCCACCAGCAACCCGAACCTGCAGCATCAAATCAGGGAGCCACAAAACAGCCCCAAAGCAAAGTTATGGCAAAACATGACGTGTTCTTCAAGTCTAGGATGATCCTAGGGCAAAGGATGAGCACAAGGAAAAGCTCTGCCTGTACTGCAGTAGCATGAACAGAGTTTAATAACAGATAAACTTCTCTGCTCTTGGCTCTGTAACAAGGACAGTTATTTTATTTCTACTTTTATTTTTTATTTTAATGAGCTTTTAAGTCATAATTAACCACCATTTGGGAGAAGCAGCTCCCTTGTAACAGACACCTGTGGGTGTGAGTCCCCCAGTAAGGGCAGGACTGGGCTCTTGTCCCCACACTGCCACAGAGCCCAGTGCCAGCTCCTCCCACTGCAATTTTCACCCTTCTGATGTTCCTGCTGAGTGGGGACAAAGGGATACATTTACCCATAGACTTTTGAGTCTCCTCTCATTCCCAAGGGTATTTCTGAGGCCAGCACAGAGTTATTGAATGCAGAAATTTTTGCTTCTGCACGAAAACTGCATTGCCAGGAAGGGCTGTTGATGTCAGAACCATGTGAGATATTTTGTTATTGCATTGATCATTTTGATTTAAAAAGTGATAATATTTACTTAATGAAATATTTATCTGAATTTAAAGCTTTGGGCTTCCTATTTTAAAGGTAAAGCCTCAATAAATTATGACAAATCACAGGTAAGCCACAGCTGAATGTTTTGACTTTTTCTATAAATATCTCCACGTTATTGAAATTAGCTCAGCATAATAATATCCTGCCATCAGTCCAGGAATAAACAAACAGGGATACAATAACAATATCCACTTACCTATATCCTTTGCTCTCACTGCTACCGGTCTCCTCAGCTCAGTAACAAATTTTTTTGCATCCAGACGGATTTCAATGATGTTGTTCAATAAAGCAAACAATGGTGCCAGTGGGAAGGAGGCAACAAACAAAGTTACAAACCCAAACTGGATAACTGGAAAGAAAAAGAAAACATTTCAGTGCCTGTTGTCAGTATTTACCAAATGCACCCATCACCACATCAGTGCCAGCCCCTAAATTCTGACAAGGTGATGAGTTCTGGGGGACTCAATCCCATTTTCTGTGTCAGGCACAGTTTGCATGATGGCTGCTCCATTTGGGCATGGAAGGGCCAGTTGTCACCTTGTAAAAGGCAAGGCAATAGTAACCAGAAGGATGGGGAAGCTCCTAAAACAATTTTGCCGTGGGCAAAGCTGGCACAGAGTCACCTGAAGGAGCGGTGGCATTATGGCAGTGACAGTGTTGGCTCTACCTAAGCTTGCCATGTTCCACCTGGCAGGTTTTTGGCCTTCACCAACCCCACTGGAAGCTTTGCAAAGGACATGGCTGATTCCTGCCTCTGCCAGGAATAACTTGCTTCCTATAACCTGGGATCATATTTGCTTTTTGCATGGATGTCATGCTCATCCTGGTACTGCCAGTGCCCATCTTTCTCCTGTTACTTCCAAATGCTGATCTCAGTAACCACATCTTTTCTTATTTTTAGGAACTGGCAGCATGGCCTTGTAGTTTCTACCACTGAACTCCCATCTGCTTCAAGTACTCTGAACATCAAGGTCACCAGATATTCTAATTTTCTCACTCAACATAAGACATTACTTGAAAAAACAAAAATCTATCTGATCTGTCAAGTACAACCAGGTCTACAGACTTGCATTGCTCTCAGAAGGTTTAGTTCAGATATCAGATAAAAGACTCTGGTGTGAAAATGATCAAATCTGAACTAACTTACTTCCAGTGAAGGGTTCAACTGATGGTAAAATATGCCTCACAATCTCGAGTAAGATGCCACTTAATCATTTGCATTTGAAACTTGGCAGTGATGTGTTACATGGCTTGAAAGAAAATACCTAAAATATTCTAAAGTAAGAGCTTGCAAACAGCAGAGAGCACAATTCAGTCCTCCAGCAACCAGGGTTGGCTGAAACATGCTCCAGTCCAAGACTGCACACGTTAATAATTCAGTTATTTCATATCCACTGTCTGCTGGATGTACAGTTCAAAAAGCTCAGCTCTCCATCACAATTAGTCAGAGTAATTATGGTTTAAAATGCCTTCTTTCCACCTCACTCACTCATTTCCATGTACTCAGGGGTGAGTCCAGCAAAGGGCTCCAGGTTATAGTCCACCTCATAGCGCTGCTTTTTCTTCATGTGCTCTTCATGGTCTAGAGAACGCCGACGCTTCAATTTCAAGTATCGTATAAACTTCTTCATTTTCCTGAGGGAAATGGAGACAATTTGCTGAGCACTCCATTCTGCTCACTCAGTGCTCATTTCTCAGTTATTTTACATTACCAGGCACAATAATTAAAATAAGAAAGCACAGAAGTTGCTACTTACGGGATGCCAATCTCAAACAAATTGTTCTGGATCAGTTGCTTGCCCAACATGATAATACTGAGCTGGATACACAACTCCATTAGGCAACCTCCTGGGGCACACTGGGGTGGACAGAGGAGAGGTCAGTCAGAACACCTCCTCCACCCCATCCACCCAACGTGATCCCAGACAGGATAGAAATTCAATTACCTCTTCCATTCGGAAGGAATGGAAAATGTAGACGTAGTCGCCTGGACGTCCAACAAATCTAGGGCACAATGGTCAGAGTTAAAAACATCAGACGGATTTTATACTTTCAGTATTTGATTCCTAAAGTAATTTATGTCATACTCCATGCCAAACAGCCCTTCCATCACTCACCGGCCTTTGAAGAAAGCCACGTAGAAAATGGGGGTGTAGGCATTGACAAATTTCAGCAGGAAAGCCTTGAAAATCAGCCTCTCCTCGAAGTTCTTGTCAGTCTTTGGTACCTCTGGAACCAATGGGACATGGATGAGAAACATTAAGGAATTATCCTACCTGGAAACATTTCAAGATCTTATGAATGTGGGTTTTAGAGAACATCAGCCACCTTTTAAACAAAGGGATATATACATATAGTGCTCTATATATATGAAAAAAAGCAGTACAGTTGCTCTGAGGTCAGTGGTCAATCTGCTGAGGATCCCACCAGTCAGACACGTTAAAACAGCAATTCCAGTTTTGTTCCACACCTGCCTGACCTTCATGACAATACTTTGTAGATGCACAAAAACTTAACCTGAAAAGATCTCTGGACCTTTTGTCATTGACAATTTCTTGGAAACAATTAAAAAAGAAATAAAAGTTCCACAGTGGAATTTTAGCCAGAAATGTGACTGTCCTTGGCTTTGCTCATGAGCCCCAGTGATCTGGGTATTGCTGTGGTCCTTGCGGTGACAAAGGACTCTTGCAATAATATCAGAAGGCTAAATATATTCTATTAACATGACTCCATAATACAAAGAATTCATAAAAGGATTGGGTTATTATCTGCCCAGTCCGGAGCATCGAAGCTGCTGCTTCCAGCTCTGTCCAAGGAATGCCAGAATAGCTCACACAATCAGAGATAACAACTTTTCACCTCATAGGTTGAAAGAGAGAAAAACCTCCATCTCTTATTATCAGGAGACAGGCAGAGAAACCTCTGTCCTTGAAACACAGCTCAAGAGATTTGTTTTTAGAAACTCCTACAGAGTAAAAGACAGTAAAAGGCACTTTCCCATGGGAAGAGTTTTTCTGCAGGCCTGCATGCAGGAAACTTATAATATGTTCACACAACATCTGGGTGCTCTGATTTAAGCCCCTTGCAGTGAGCTGAGGGCTCCAACGCACCGATCTGCGTGAGCCACCTGGCGATGCAGCCGTACACCTCGTCCAGGATGATGATGACCACCAGGTTGATGATGACGGCGGTGGCAGTGACAGTGACACGGACGCTGGAGCGCCCCGAGGGCGTGGAGCTGATGGCCAGGGCAGCAGCTGTGGAGATCCTGTAGATGATCACTCCAAACACGATGGCGAACGTCAGCCCAACCTGCGAGGAAGAACCGCCCAAAACCTTACTGAAGATTTGCCTTCAAACACGTCATTTGGGATTTAGAAATAACCTAAAAATGGGACCTCTGGGCCACACCCGAAGTCCACCCAATACTGCATTAAGGCCTTGATGAACTGTGGGAAAGGAGCCTCTTTTGTTGCTTGAAAATCATGTGAAAAAGAATGGCACCATGATGCCACTATCACAGGCAAAAGGCTTTTTTTTTTTAAAGGCATCTAAATGTAAACTCCATGCTTAGCAGCATTAAAAATACTGCATATTACTAATAAACAAATTCTAAAATACTACCTATTACTATCACAGAATCACAGAATCATAGAATCACAAGGTTGGAAGAGACCTTTAAGATCATTAAGTCCAACTCAGCCCTAACACTAATGAATATAAATAATAATTTAAATTAATATAAATACTAATATGAAATGTATTAGTGGGCTTGCTTTCAGCCCTGACACCAGCAGCATATACACATGGTGCTTCCTCTGTGATAAACAAAATAACCCAAATTTGAAACAAATATAAGTATTTCAGCTTCACTCTACACGCCAACCTTCAAATCCCTTAGTCAGGCTCGCCATGCTCTCATGATCACAAACTGAAATTAAATCTCATTAAATCAACACATTTCCTGGCAAAGTAAAATCTCTCTCAATTTTTCATTGCTTAAATAGAGGAATGATTTTAAAACATGATTCTCAAAAGGTACCAATTCTTCAGCTGAGTATATGAGATTTGCTGCATTTCTGCTCCCTGAAAATAAGAATATTTAAAAAACCCAACCATAAACCAAAATCCCTACCCCAAAAAAACAAATTAATTGACTTTATCTGGGGAATTTTACCTTTGGAAAGGGTTTAAGCTGTTTTTATATATCTGCCAATTTGTTCCATGACTTGAATTATTATTGTTTCTGTCAACATTTGTTTTAAGTGCTGATGCTTTATCAGCAAATGGAATAAGGCTGTTCTCATCATTATTTTACCTTTTCCTTGACTTAAGTGCTCTGTTTGCAATTCTCCTGTTAGATGGTATAGCTCCAAACTTGAGTGATTTATTAAAAATTGTTGCAATTATGATTGCAACTGGTAATGTAATTTCTTTCCTAAAGCTTGATTATAAAAATGATGTCGGTCATTTTTATATATATAATTTTTATAACTTCCTGACCACTTTCTGAGAGGGCTCTCTGTACTTTTCAATATTCATCCCATCAGTGGTGTAGGAATTTCCATTTCTGTGCCCTCATTTTCCCCTACCCTATTTTAGTATTCTTTTTTCTTTATAGGAAAGAGACAGCAAGTAGAAATTCAAGCTCTTGAAAAGATTTTCGATCATGAGCCAATAAAATGCTTGAATTTTTTCACTGGGGAAAAAGCCCTTTTGAACCACATCCACCTGATAAAGTTTCTATCACTTCTCTTCCATACAATGACTCAGTAACAAAAATTTCAGGTTTTGCCAGGTGATGCTTACCATGAAGATGATGCTAACAAAATTGGTTAAATAGGCTGGGAAACGGTCCTTCCACGTCAGCTTCTCTTTATCTGTCTAAATTTTTTGGGGGGGAGAAAAAAAAGGTACATTTAATAAAGAAGGAGAGCGTGATTCTGCACGTGTGATGAAAGCAGAGATGGGGAAGAAAAGGCTGGGAAAACCACAGCCAGTTAGGAGATGCAGACACAGTGTTTACAGTCACAATTCCACACAGGCAAATTGTTTACTCTGTATCCAGGTTCAGGCTGGTCAAGCGCCTGCTCTGGGAGAATAAATAAACCAGATTTTTCTGTGTACTTTTTGAAGGAAACATGCAAATAGGCTGTCATAAACCATGAAGTAAGGTCTCTCTTGCTGTTAAATATTTTCTTTTGCTTTCCCTAGAAAAATCCCCCTCCTTCCTCTCCCCCTCCACAGTTAATATTTGCAGCTCTGCTGTTGCACAACTGGCTCCACTGAAATACAGATTTAAGTATGAAATTAATTCATGCTACAGAATAGCCCCAAGGTGAACACTCAGTTGACAGGGAAGATTTAGTTTTGGTGTGTGGTAAGACTTGAAATTCCTTTGATATGAGTGATTTTTAATTTTACTTGGCTATTCCCATGGTATTCAATGGGCTACACTAACAGGAATTATAGAAGGGGGGCTGGAATGAGGTGATCTTTAACGTCTCTTCCAACCCAAACCATTTTGTTATTTTCTATATAACAACTCTCTATATTCTCTGAATTCTCTAAGTCTATCAGCCACTGCCTGAATTTTGGCTACAAAACATGGATTTAGAAGAGCATTGCTCCTCTGGAGTCCTTCACAAACTTGGATGCCCAGAATTGTTTCAAAACACCAGAAAATCAACAGCAAAAGGAACGTCTCAGAGGCTGATGCACACGTTGTAATGCACATGAAAATATTGCTCAAATTCTATTTTTATGACATGCACGTTGTCTCAGGGAAGTGCAAGCAGTTCTTTCAACACATGGCCCATGCTCCTCTGCAAACATAACATCCAGGATGGGAAACCTAAGGTTAGCCATGCAGAGCCATTCCCAACTCATAGACCAGTGTCCCAAAAAGTGCTGAAGGAATGAGGCAGGGAAGGGGAAGAAACCCAGAACTGAATGTGAATATTAAACAAAGGTTCAACAGCCAAAACCAAATTGATTTGTGTTTTTATCCATAATTACTCATAATTTGAGTTTCTTCATAAGTTTGTATAAAAAGAACCAATTTCACCCCAGCCATGACTGTCTTAACTCTTTGTCTCCATTTGTTTGCTGTCTCTTCTGGAAAATATCGGTGCTTCTGATGGCAGTCAAAGGAAACAGAAAAGGGTCGGGATATATGGCATTACAAAGCACTGCTCAATTAATTCCATTAATTAATTTCATATTCTCTACTGACACAGCACTTTAGCACAAGTGAATGCTGTGTTAGTTTGCTTAAGGCTTTGTGTTTTAGCTTTAAGTTAATAAAATATAATAGCAGCAAAAGAGAAATGCTTGCCCCAAATCCTTGGGAACATCAGGCAATCCTGCAAATGATATTCCCTTTTTAATACAGGATCGTGCTCTGCTTTCACTTTTATGAGGTGTAAAGAATGTGCAATTTTTTTCCTTTAATTTTTTTTAATTAGACTTCTCTTGAAAAAGCTATAAGCAATTTTGTTTTAGCTTTAGATATTTTTTCTTTAAGAAGGTTTCCAAGTCTTACAACTGTCGAATTTGAACTTTAACACACTAGATCTCAATGAAAGATAACCACCAAGTCTTTCAGAAAAAAAACCTCTTTTTCTCATGTTTCCCAAATTAGTAACATCCAAATTGAACACAGCCCAAAAACTTATAAATAGTCTGGTTTAAAAAAAAAAATCCTTTCTTAATTGCTCAACTTTCATTCTCCAATATTAGAGGGCCACCATTCATTAATTGTCTGATTAGTCTTCCACATTTAAGACCCAAATTCTGATTATACTCAAAAGTACAGCAAGTTACAGCTTTTTAGCAGAATACAGTAAAGTCTGTATCCAAAATAATTTACCCAGCCTATCATAGTGCAGCAACCCATATTGTTTCTCTTCTGCAAGGGATTTAAAAAGGGATTTGATTTGCTTATAGCCCTGAACCATTTACACACAGCATCCTATAGATCAGTGGAACACATCAACAGCAGCTCTGCAGCATCTTTTAAGAGGGGCCCCATGGTACTCAAGTATAAATTTACTTTAACACACATACATATATGTGCTGCCCCTAAAGAGTGTAAATGTTACTGCAGCTGTATTTTCACAGGGTTGTCATAAAATCCCAATTTAGGGAATGGTTCCACATTGTGGTGCCACTGGCAACAGACACCAGAGAGGAAATTCAGCCAAATTTTATGCTGGAGTTTTTAATTCTCTCATTAAAACCACGGCACACAAATGGCTCACTTCTTGCAGTGAAGGGGGAATAACCTCAGGTAGGATGGGAGCATCAGTGTGCAGGGGAGAAAAGGAGCTTTTCCAAATCATTCTGCTGCTGACAGGAAAGGAAAGCTCCAGTGAAAGGGCAGGGAAGCTGCTTGTAGGGATTGCACCATCCCTTGGGAAGAGGCAGGTGCTCCTGGGGTGACAGGCAGCACCTTTCCCACAGTGATGTAAAGAGCAAGTTCAGAGCATAAGTGAGCACTGCCTTGTTCAGTGGGATAAAAGGGGAAGCTGTGTTTTTAAAAGGCAGAAAGTTATTGCCAAAGCTGGAATTCGGCGTGGAAATTTGAGTCAGTACTCTTCATTAATATTTTTATTTGCACAGAAAGTCCAGCAAGACAGAGAACTTTTCCTGAAAGGCTTTAGGTACTTTTATTGCACAGAACAAGATGGTTTGTTACAGTTTTCTCAAACTTGATTTGTTAGCCTCAGAGGAGCACCTCTTTGATGAGGCTCAATTAGTTTCCCTGAGCCACACTCCTGAATCTAATTAATAAAGTCTTTTCTAGATTTAATCAGGTCTTGTGCCTGGCAGACCCCGAGCATCTCATGTATGGATGAAGACACCTGGAATTTAAACACAGCGAGAATTGACTATTTTTTACCTATTTCTTAGTCTTGGGTCACTGCCTGCTGTGACAACCTTCTTTTTCATAAGTGAAACAAATGAATATTTTTAGCATACCTCTTTATGTTTGTGTTCTTTTCTCAATGATTTTTCTAAAACTTTCGCTTCGTATTCTGCTCTTGGATGATCCTGTGAAAGAAGTCATATTTAATAAAAAAGCAACATTACTTATTTTCTCTGTCAGCTACAGATGAACTCTCTGCAGGTCGACTTCTTGATAATTTCTGAGTTTTCTAACTGAATTCCCATTCACTTGGTATGTCATTCATGTCAATTGATAGTTGACTATAATTTAAAAAATGTTAAGTCCTGTGTCTACAGGAGCAACTGCAGAACAATTTGGACAGCAATGTGCAGTGCTGTGTAGATTAAATTTAATGTATGAAACATGCAGCACAACCTGCAGACAGCATGGCTCATGATGCTTGGATTTTAATTGCCCCTATTTTTGATAAAAGTTAAATGTCATTAACTAATTTCGTTGATCCTCAGCTCATGAGGGGATCAATTTTCTGCTGTGGGTATGCAAAATATTTGTCTTTGGGATCCCATAAAATTGTCAGTTGGGGTGTTCCCCTAATTCTGTCCTGGACAGCATCCACAGATTTTGTCTGCATTGCAGGAGAAGGTGCAGGAAACACTTGGAAGTAAGAGACAGCCAAAAGACTGAGGAAGATTCATGGGTTCAGAATTCCTGATAATTATGCATTCATAAAAGAGTCAGAATTCAAAATTATGCATTGGATGGGAAACAGAACGGAGCTGAAAAAAGTCTGAACAAGTGGAGAGGGGAAGGGTGTAAAGGCAAAGCAATCAGTGGGAGTTCCAAAGAAAATCTGATGCTTGAAAAAGGAGAAATGGAGATCAAAAGATGGCATTCATCAGTAGACATGGAATAAAAAAGGTAGGAGCGATTTAAAAAAAAAAAAAAGTTTTCCAAACCTTGACCGCCTCCTTCAGGAAACCAGAAAAAACCCACGAAAAACAAGAAAAAACAAAAAACAAATAAACAAAAATTTGATTACTGAATGTTGCAGGTCATATTGCATTTATAGATTAAAAGTTACATAAAACAAACTTAGGTACAGTGGATGGTTAGACACTACTGGAGAAAACCCAGTCTATTCATGTTCTATATTAATTAACATTACTGCAAGTACTGTGTGAACCAGGCATCCCTAAAAACACCACAAAATTAGATACTTTGTGCTGTAGCATTTCATTCGAAACCCCAACTGTTCAACATGATTCTAGCTTAAGTTTCCCCCAAATCAGCAACAGGAGAATCTTGAATTCTGTGCTAAACCCATGACTGTATTATTTATCACTGACCACCAAAACCACAGAATAAAATATATGGAATTGACAGCTGCTGGTTTGGCTGTGCAGAGCTCTGAACTCAGACGTGAAGCAGACATTGGAAAGATACACTTAATCCTCTCCACTTTCGTGGATGCTAACAAGTTACCAAAAATAAAGGAGCATATAGTGTCCAGGAAATAAATCCCTATATTCTCCCCCAGTAAATAGGTATGGACCAGTGCAGAGGCTGCTGGCACAGGGGCACATAAATATATTATGGAGGAGATAAACATATTAAGGGGAGATAATTCCACCAGAAAGGCTCTGGGGGTGCGGGCAGCGATGGCTGAGCCAGGCTCAGCGAGCTGCAGGGTGTCAGACCCAGAGAGGGCTGGTGAGGTTTGTGTTTCACGTGAGCAGTGTTTGTTGTGCATCTATTTAGGACATCTAGAGACGTGACAAGGGAGGTCATACTTCTTTTAATAACAACAGCAGGGCAAGGCTGGGGGCTGGGACTCTGCTCCAGGAAGGTGTCTCCTTTATTTTCTGTAAAGCGGCAAAATCGAAACCAAAAAGGTGGGAAACAGTTTCTCAGCTGACTGAGGATTTCTTTCTAAAACTTCATTGATTTTGAAGATCTTTTTTTCATACAGATTTGGCCCTTTTCTCCTTTATGCTCTTCAGCAGATTTAGTATAAACCTGGCCAGAGATATTACTTTTTTTATAGCCACTGCAAAAAACTCCACCACCTCCACACCGTGTCCCTCCCCATGCCTCAAGCCCACATGTCTGGCAATGCTTTCTGAGGTATTTTCCAAGTCAGGGCTTGATCCTGCATCGTTAAAGTTAATAGGAATTTTTCAGTGCTTTTTTTACAGCGCTGTAACTTTATCAGCTTCAACGCACTCATTTCTGATTTACAGCAGTGTGTGATGAATGAGGTCCTTGGCTCTTGGCACCCTGACTTCAGCCAAGCAGAAGGTCTGAGCTGTATATTCCATGCCTACACTGCTAGGTATGACCCCACACTTAAAAAAAAAAAAAAGAAAATCCCATTTTGTGGCTATACAATTACATTCCCATGGCAACGGGACTGGACTAGTCACGCCCTTGCTACAAAAACCTCAAATGGTTCATGTATAGGGATTTTCCTTCCTCCTATAGGATGGAACCCTCCCAGGAACATGAGGCAAAGTCTGTAAGGTCAGGGCAACAGCAGGGTGGAAGGCAAAGAGTCAGAACTGAAGGGACAAACCTCCTCCTCTTCAAACCCAGTCAGGTCCCACCTGTAGTTGAGGCGCATCTGTTTTCTCTTCCAGTGCTCCATAAAGGTGGCAGCTGAAACAACAGTTTAACATGTAACACAGATTACCACATAACTTCATTTGTTTTCTTTTATTCAGCAGTCAGGTCTGGCTGGGAAACACTGATGTGCCAGGAGCCAAATGTTTTATCCAGGTGAGATGAAAAAAAGGGTATTGTTACATCCATAGCTTCATGTAGGAAGATGCCTGCAATTTTTAAGGGGTCTAAGAAAGCCAGGCAGCCAAACTTATTTAAGTATTTATATGTGTGACTAATGATGTTACTGATCTTGAACTGTGTATAGTTTCATCTGTGAGTCCAAAAAACCTGAATCTTCTCTGTACAAAATAGGAATGATTTCACTTGTACTGATGGCAGAGTTATTCCCTTAAAGATATCAAGATAAAGCATTTTTATATCATTATAATTACATCCACCTAGTGGTCACAATAGTGTGGTTGGCTCTAATCATCCCACTCAAACCCAAACACTCTTGTGAAAGCTGCATGTGGGCAGGTGTGAAGGAGGAAGCGTTTAAGAGTTTTAATCATTAAAAACCCAGCCATTTTCTTTTTGATGGAGAAGGCTCAGAGAAAAAAACCTCGTTAAAGCAATTCTTGAGTCCCCATGAATGATCCCAGTCTATATCAGTCTATCTGCCCCTGAGACCAAGTGAGTTCTCAGAGGACATATTTAGATGCTGGGAATATACCAGTGTTGTATAATAAATAAGTGATTATGAAAGAGGCAAGTCTACCAAGAAATGGTGTTCCCAGGGGAGCTTCCCACAGTGAGTATTAACAGATGTGCTCAGAAACGTTTGTATCCAGAAAAAACAGAGGCAGGGAGAGGGTAACAAAGTTGAACAGAGAGGAAAGGACACCCTCTTGACTGGAGCCAGGCTAGGGCCATGACATTCATTCACTTTCCAGAGGAAATTTTCATGTGGAAAAGCTATGGGCTTCCTGTGAATCAGGGTGGCCAGAGCTGTGTCTTGAGAGGGTCCTGGAATTGCCTCTCCTCTCCTCTCCTCTCCTCTCCTCTCCTCTCCTCTCCCAGTTCTCACACTGGGTGGGGGCTGCAGCTTCCATTTACAGCCAGAGATATGGAAAATTAATGGGATGCTGCTGGAAATCCTTCTGTGGCACTGATTTACAGCAGGGCGAAAGGAGAGGACAGTGTCTGGAATGCTGGGTTGTTTTGGGAGCCCTGGGGGAAGGTGCCAGGGAGCTGCATCCCTGCTCTGCCATGAGCACCTGCACTTTCCTCCTTCAACTGTACATGAATTTAACAACACGAATTCAAAACTATGTGGAGAAAGTTCTTAATTTTCCAGTTGAAAAAGACCTTTTCGAAACAATGTTTGGTTTACATGGTATTGCACCACAATAAAATTTTATGTTGACTCCAAAGAGCTTGAGGAGTTTGACACCCCACTTCAAAATCCTCTCAGATCTTGTGCAGGACCCAGAACCTGGCTTCTGCCAATCTGTCTTACTTTGCACAAGAGCATAAAAAAAATGGATGAAGAGACCCATAGTTGCTTGCTGTGGAAAAGGGAGGCAAACTTACTTTTTGGACAAGAGGATAACATGCCAAGATCCATGTGGGGCTCACAGTAATGGTAAATGAGGGAGATCAAAGCTGACACTTGACTTTCTTTGTGGTACTTGATAATAAGCTCTCAGTGCTGCATCTAAAACAATGTTATCCCAAACACAGACCCTGGCCAAAAATTAAAATTAAATTATGTTGAATTGTACTTAAATCAGTTCAGATGAATGGTAATGTACAAACTGCTCCCTATATACTGGAAGAGATAAAAACTCAGGGTGTATAATTAGGATGAAATATAATCCAGAACAGGTTATGTTAATTCACAACAAGGTGTACAGGAGGGCTTGTGCTGCTCTCACTGCTGCTGGGAATCAAAGCTTCTCTCCCCCAGAGCCCATTCCTAGAGCAAGGAGGGGAGAAGCAGGGAGGGGAGAAGCCCTCCACAACCATTCCTGAAGACATCCTCACAAACATTTCATGAAAGGGTTCATATTTTGACCCAAGCGCTAGGGAAATGCCCAGAAAGGGCTCAAAGCATGACAGCAGCATCAGGATCAGGAAAAATCCCTCTCCACCACTGTTCCCTCTTCCCAGTCTCCTTGCATGATGTCTGCCTGCTGATAAACCTAATTGCATCTCAGAGCACACACAGGAATCAATGTTGGTTTGTCCTGAAGATGCTAAAGGCCATTACACTTCCCCCCGGAGCCCTCCCCTCAACCCCAGAGTACATTAATACATTTCTTAATGTAATGTTCTAAAGTGGAAGCTGGCTCTGCAAAGAAATTTTTTTTTTTTGGCAAGCTGTGCAATCCTGTTAATGAAATTTTGACATACCACGCAGCAGTTTTATGACAGATGCTTAACAATTTCATTTGCTCTTCAGCTTGAGCAACTTTTTGAATTTTAGCCTCCAGTCCAGAATATAAATTTGGGTGTGACAGTTTCATGGGAAAGAAATAAAAAAGGAAGAAGAAAAAAAAAAAAAGAGAAGTTCTTTCTGTCATTAACTGCCTGTGTATAAATATACTGCTTTATCTCCTCTGTTTCTTCCTGTTGTATTTTCAATAATTAAAAGCTTAACATCAAGACATAGATCTTCTTACCCCAGAGAGCCATGAAGACTGAGAAGAAGACAGTTGCAGGGTTATCAAACAGATGACTTGCACGGGCAGTGGCACAAGCAGAGCTCATCTTCCAGTAACTGCACGTTTTGTCACACAAGGGACACATGGTGATGTTGTTTCTCTGGTCACACATCTCCATACTGCAACAAAGCCACAAGAGAAGGGACAAGCATGGTCAGGATGGCTCCAGCTTTGTGTTCTGGTGATCTTTTCTTCTCTGGACAGCAGCTGTTTCTGTAGGATCATTGGATATGATCCTACAGCACTGCAGGGGCTGAAATCTTCATGTAAGGCTGTCTCCCTCCCTCCTTACTTCCCCAGCTCTATTTCCATTCCAGGGAATAAAAGGGAACATTTAGAAAGCCATAAGGCTCTATGCTTTCTACTCTTAAGATCTTACAGAAAAAAATAAATAAAAATAAAGTAAAACACTCTTGTTTTTAAATACAAACTACAGTGATAGATAAGGTACAAGGGAAGTGCTGAACATCAAGAGACTGGAGTTCAACCAATTTATCTCCTCTGTGCTCCATCTGTGAAACAGCAACAGTGACCCTCCCTTCGACTTTCCTCAACTGTTGGAAGCACTACAAAGCAATCTTAATGAACAAAAAAAGTTAAATCTATTTTTTGATACCCATTATCTGCTTTGTTATTCAGGGCTGGTGCTTGTTGTACAAACTATGTAATTTGCATCTCCAGCTGATGATGCAAGCAGGGGGAAATCAGAGGGCTTTAAAAATGTTTTAATACAAAATGTTCTGAAAGATTAAAAGTAGGAGGACATCCAGATTTTGTTGATGTGATCACAGTAGCTTATTTGAGGGATGTATATTCTTGATGCATCTTTCTGTCACACAATGCCCTCCTCAGCACTCTGTACTGGAAAGCACCAAACCCCCTCATTAGCAGAATTTTGCTGGTTTGTTTTAACATAATGATCTGAGTTTGGAAAAAAACCCAACCACCTGAGCAACCGGCCAAGAATTATTTTTAGGACATCAATGCAAGCTCCCCAAGTAATAGTAACAATGAATGCTAATGAGATAGAAATGGGCTGTTCTGTGCCCTTGGGAGAGCTCCATGGCTTACTGGAAGCTGAGATCAGGGGGGCCTGTGGAGGTGGATTAATTTTAAGCTTCCAAAAGATGAACTGTGAGAATGGAGAGTTTTAGGAGCACACCATCCTGCTGCCACAGCCAGTTGGCACAGGTGGGAACGGGGACTGGGGTGTTGGGATGTGGGTGCCACAGGACAAGACCCAGGAACAAGAAATCCCAATTTCAGCTGTGCTTGGCCTAGATATTACTGACAAAACATTTCTAAAGCGAGGCAACTTTGAGCTTGAAGTGCCTTCCAACAGCAGAATCTATTTATTAATGCATTTTACCTGGGTATATTCTCATCCACAGTTGCACAGCCATAGAGGAAAACAATAATCCCTACAATTGAAGCTGGAATGAGCATTTGTGTATAAACTCCCAGCCAGGCAAAATATAGCCCGATCTTCTCTCCAAAGTATTTTCTGAAATACATTTAGAAAAAAAGAGAAAGAAATGAGAGAGAGAGAAATGTTTCCTATTTCTTAAAATATAACGTGGCTAAAATTATGAATCACATCTGGATTAGGCATGGAGAAAGTAAGATCTGATGACCTGTGGGAATTTTTTTCTTCTCAGCGGACTGTCTTTCTCATGATGCTTGGAGTCCATCCAGAGATACAGGCACCCTGAAAATAAGCTTGTCCCACTGATCCTTTTTTCCCCCCACTGTGTTTCTGCTGTGCAAATTGGTATCTTTGGTCCTTCTGTGGGTGAATCCTCTTAAAAAGACACCTCATTTTCTTCAGAGAGTCTCAGGTCTTATCATGAGCAAACAAAATTAATTAAAAATATATCTTTCACACTATGTGGGATATACCAGCACGTTCTAAACTCACAGAAAACTCCTTTTCTCCCAGTGAATTTCCCATTCTCTGGAATCCCCCGGGGAGGGGCACTGAGGGCAGCATCCCCCCAGGGGCACAGGGCATGAGCATCCCTGCAGAGCTTCATCTCTGCCCCGTGGAAACTCCGTGCCAAGGGCTGAACTCTCACCTCACCAGGTCGATGGGCTGGTATTTATAAAACACTCCATAGCTCGCCCACTCCTCACACAGGAGCTGGAAAACAGAAAGGCAAGAGAGAGGTGAGAGCTAAAGCACCAGCGGGCTCCTTTGGCCGCTGTGGGACCCGCAGGCCTCACCACACCAGGGACCCAGCCCAAATCATGCCAGTACACAAAACCTGCATTCAATATCAAAAGCAAATGTGATGGTTTGGTGTGCTCCAACAGAGAGATGAATTCCAGCAGGTTAAAAGGCTCCTCAGCAGCTGGACTGATGGATACCCACAGCAGAGACAGGGACAGCAGTGCTGGTTCTGGGATCCGTTCTGGTCTCCCTCTGGAGGAAGAACCTTTTCCTGACATCCAGCCTCAACCTCCCCTGACACAGCTCCAGGCCGTTTGCTGTAATCCAGCATCCAGCAAGAGGTGCTGGGCTGAGGTGCCTCAAAGGCTGCATTTAAGATTTTTTTCAGCTTTAAACCACACGAAGCCAATGATTTCTACTCTTCCTTTTTGTCAGGATGTGGGCCAAGGGAAACAACGATCCCCGTTACTGATTTGCAAAACTGAATGCCTCACAAAAATATGTTCCTCTGAGGCCTTCAACTTATCCTTTATTTTGTAAAATATATAAATAGTGCTTCTCAAACCTGACTTTTTTCCCTCATTCAATTCAGCCAACAGAGTGACCAAGAAATTAAACTCAATGGGGAACGAAGACCGAAACCAGTATCAGTACAGGGAGGACAACAGGATTAATCTTGTTCCTGGACCAAACAGGATGTTATTTCCCAAACTCCAGGCTATTTTATCATGGGAAACTTGACAGATGTCAAACTCCTACATGTCTCCAGTGAAATGCAGCAAAGAGAAAAGGGCACACCAGAGCCTGGACACTGCCCATGCCCATTCCTCCTGCTCACACTTGATCACAGACAAGTCCCACAGCAAACAATGTTCCTACAGAAATTTTGGAATTCTCCTGCCAAACCATTAACAGAGAATTTCCAAGCTGAACTGCTGTACTTATACAAAGGGCTTGACTCATAGGGAAAAAGAAAACCAACAAAGCAACTTCTCAGCTTTTACAGAAATATGACGTCAAAAATGTAAATGGGATATAGGTTTTTCCCTCTGCAACCCAAAATCATTCATCATTATTAATTTCCTTACAACAGTAAGGGCAGGAACTGGAACTTAACAGTAGGCCTTTATTAAACAGCAACATTCTTGCAAATTTTATTTTTATTCTGCTTTAGGTTTTTTTCAACCACATTTTCCAAAGGTTTAAGGCCAACTGCCTATGTCTGGGAAGCAATGATTTGGGACACCTCAACATCCACGTGCAGAACTAGCTAAGTCCCTTACTTTTATATATATATTTTTTTTAATTTAATATATTTATTAAAACTAAGTTTATGCTGGAAATTAGATTCCTTTTCTGTGATCTAAGCTGGTCAGGCATATCAGAAAAACACTAAGCTGAGGAGATTTTGCATCAGTGCCATGTTTTAGTTTTGTGCAACTCGAAACCAGATTTGTGCCTAAAGTACAAATGAATGATCTCATTTATCCTGACATTTATCAGCCTGATATTCAAAGCACAGCTTCAAAGACATGATTAGAGGAGATCAGCACACTAGACCTAAATATTTACTTCATTTCTAGGCCTCAAATCTTTAATTTTCTTGTTAAAAAGGCACAGGCCTGGCCTAGTATGGGATAAGATTAAAGAAAGCTTCAAGAAACCAGAAGAGAAATGCCAAAACACACCAAAAAGATTATTTGATGGAACTGAAAGTCAAAAGCCAAGGTAAACACTTCCAAACACACAATGAACTTGTGAAATTAGTGAATTTGTGAGGTTTGAGATGTTAGTAATGCAGAAGATAATCTGGACACTTTCAGAAAACATGGACTTTCATCCTATTTTTAGTTGAGCGCTGTGTTGCTTAATAATGAAAAGACAGATGTGTGGTATTTTTAACACAAATCAATAGAGGGAGGGAAATAAGATTCACTGCCTTTTGATGAGCCATTTGCACCTGAAGGACCTGACTTTGCACACTGTCAATTTTTGGAACCTATTTTTATATATAAAGCCTGAAGGTCTTTAAATCTACTTTTCCTATGACCTGAATGTTCAGAGCATTTCTTTGGAGAAAAAAAACCAAAAATCACGAAACAAACAGGGAAGGCAAAGTTTCAGGACTGAAAGCCCAGCATATACAACACCCAAATTTAGTAGCTCCTCCTGAGAGAACTGGTTGTCACCTCTCCACTTCAGTTTTTGTCTGATGCACAGACAAAAGCCATCTTTCTTTGAGGAAGTGTGATGGGGAGGATGCAGTCACTGAGCATTGAATTTTAGAAATCAGCATTTCCACAAAGGTTGGAAAATTTGTTTTTCGCCCATATTTCCTTACTATAAAGTACTACTTCCTACTTTCTTAGGAAAAGTACTTCCTTAGGATAATTCCTGGTTGTTTTTCCACAGTGAACAAATATCTCACTATACAGGCAATAAAATCAAAATTTAAAGCATTAAC
This sequence comes from Leptocoma aspasia, assembly GCA_013399835.1. Lineage (NCBI taxonomy): Eukaryota > Metazoa > Chordata > Aves > Passeriformes > Nectariniidae > Leptocoma > Leptocoma aspasia. The sequence goes on along the minus strand of VXAX01002256.1, from coordinate 86,851 downwards.
TTCAGCAAAAAGTAATGGAATGCCTCAGTGTATACCCACAGGACAGGTTCTGGCTGCAGAGCACACATTAAAACATTGCTGAGGACTCTTATTCCTGATAAATATTCAATATTTATCTTTCCCAATCACTTTTATGCTTATGTGCATAAACTGCCTCTGCCTCCAACTCCTCCAATTCTGATCCTTATGCCATGGAATGAAGCAGGATTTATGCCAGATATAGATACCAGAATATGACTGAGCATACTCTCATCAGAGCTGGCCTGAAATGACATCATCTGAGCTTTAGGAGGAGTTATATGTCAATATTCTTACCAATGTGGCATGAAATGTATCATTACTGAGCTGGGTGCTTCACACATATCCACACTACATTCCACATTTGGGCAAATTTAAATGCTGGAAAACACTTTTTTTCTTAAACTGCTTGGCATTTAGTGCCTTTTTGCAGCATTTTCTGTGGGATTTTGGCAAAAAACATCCAGATTCCAACAGGTGACTCTTCAGGCTGGGATTCTTGTGAATATGTTAAACCCCCCTGTGCATCAACTTACTTTTCTGTCGTTGGGCTCCACGTTTTCACCTTCATAGTCACCCTTTAAAGAGAGAAAATCTGCGTCATCCAGCGGGTTGTGCCAAGAACTGCTCTGCATCCTGCATACCCACGTCTCCCACTCACTTAATGCATCAAAACCAGAAAAAGCAATCTGTAAAATAATGCTGTATTTTAGGAGCCCATTTGTCAAGGCACACTTTGTCTTCTGTCGTCGGGCACATTAGGAAAGAGCAATAGTGTCTGTCATGGGGGGACAAGGAATGAATAAGTGATAAAGGTGGCCTAAAAATGTCACGGGAAAGGATGTGGTATTGCCATGGTATTTGGGGTTCAGCTCAGTCTGCTGGAAAGAGAAGAAACCAGCTGACAGAGCTGCTCCCTCTCCAGACTCTCCAAACACTTGGGGCTGATTAGATTTGAGGTTTTAATTTGGAGCTATTTTTTGAGTAAACTAAGACAATAAATAGCTTCTATACAAAGCTATCAGCAGCTGTCCAAAGATGTGAGGCAAAAACAGGAAGAGCAGTTTATTTAACCTTACTTTCTCCATTTCTGTGCAGCACTGCTGTAGTTTGAAAGCCCTGGCATGTATGACAAACATCAGGCAGACAAAGAGGCTGCTCTGCTCTTGGGTTCTCCAAGACAAAGCTCTCACAGTCCCATGTAAAACCAGTGTGGGTGTGGGGAGCAGAAAACCAGGAAGGCACACTTCACCCTCAAATCCCAGGCTGGAAAACCAGCACTGAGCTCCACAGCCCTTGGACACACACTCAGCTCAGGAGTGAGCAGCATGACTGCCACTCCCTCTGACATCTGCCAAGCTTTTCTGCAGGCTAAGAGCGTGTGTTTGTCAGTTCTCATTGCACCCTGAACCTCTAAATCAGAAGGACACCAGCACCCAGCTGTGTGCACCTCTGACAGGATGGGGGTCCCTGGCTTGGCTTAAGTGAGAATTCCTGAGCTCTCACTGACTCTCTCAATGAGCTGAACACACTCTTGACATCTCACTGAGCTGATTTCATCAGTAGGAAGGTCTGCAGTCACATCCAGCCCCATGGAATATGTGACATCAGGTCCTTGCTTATGGTTTTTCCTGGTTGCATGGACACACAGCTACTGACACCCCTGCAGGGAGATGTGGCCATGGGAACCAGCTACTTGGTGCCCTAGGAATTAATGTGTTTCCTGGCACTGGTGCCAGGGATCTTAGGGGCAGAAGGTCAGGCAATAACAGAAGAATTTCATTTGCTAAAACACTGTAACTACTCTTCTAATGTTATGTTCAGATTTATGATCACTGGACGTAGAACCGAGGTGGGGAATTCCTTAAAAGCGAGCAGAGGGATGGAAACAACCTGCAGAAGTTACTCCAGTTGTGACACAAGTGAGAAGAAAGTCAGTCATGTTTGGGATGATGCCACCAACACGTCACACATGAGGGATTTCTTGGTGACAGATGTGTAAAATATATTGTGAGATCACTTACGTCATGCAGAGGATATGCAGCACTGTAAACTCCATTGGCAAGCAGGCTGGTGATCCCTTGAAAAATAAAGACATAATAGTTATTTATAATTTCAAGGTTAGACAGCCTCGCTTCATCATCTTTCCTGGAGATTTCCCTCAAAATAACAGCCATTTGATCAGATAATGATTTTGCTGCCATCTCACTCCTTTCCATGTAGTTTCATTTTTAATCATATAGGTTATTATACATGACTCATTTTATGAAATGGAAAACTGCAGCGAGCAGGAAGAAGTCATATATATTTGAGAATCAAGAATTAGAAGCCAATGACTTGAAATTAGTCATTAAAATAAATTAGATTTTCTGAAAAGTCAGTTTGATTTAAGGGCAAGCCTGAAGATTTGAAAGTGTAGCAGAAGGATGGATCACAAGGAGAATATGGCTGGAATTGATGGGATAAGGGAACCCACATCCACACTCATCACCCACACAGAGTTTTGAATTCAGGTTTCAGATTGATCAGAGAAATTGTAGGGAAAGCCTTTGCGAAGACCTTGGCATAATACTTACCATATTTACCACATTTTCGTCTTTTATTTAAAAGGGCAGTTTCCTTCTTTCTTCCCTCTCCTTTCCCTGTTTACACAGCCGTTTATTAGTGACATGCATGAGGCTGAAAGCAATTAGTGCTTCATCTATTAAATGTCTGTGGTACAAGGGGCTGGGAGGAGTCCTGCCTTTCCCAGGGGTGGTGTCGCTCTTTAACCAGGGCCAGAGGGAGGAGCTGGTGTGGAAATTTGGAGGAGCACTGCACCATTCCCAAAGGTGGCTGGACTGGGCCTTTGGAGGGCTGTAGCTCATTAATTCCCTAATGTTCTTTCATCCAGCAGCTGCTGGCTTTAATAGAGCTACTTCCAATTCTGTTCACCATGTCTGGAGGTGTTGTGTCGCCCCTGAACATACATTTGGGGATGGAATGAACCAGTTTTGGGTGCTGAGTTAGAGCTAAGTCAAGCACTTGTCTTAGTGCAGGGCAATGGTGATTAATGCCAACTGAAAAAAAAAAAAAAATATAAATCTGGCCACTGGCATTGGGGAGGATTTGAAAAGACTTAAAAAAAAGGAAAGAAAAATGAGGTGCTCCAGTGTGCTCCATGCTGCCTGTCAGTTCATGGCTAAGAAAAGAGTGTGGGACTGGCTTTGAAGGAACAGCGACTATGAACCAGGAACCAGCTCACTGTAAAGTCATTTTTGATTGCTCTTGAAATGAGGATTGTTCAAGTTCATTAACATTTTCAAGATACTAATCACCTGCTGGAGGAGCAGCTCCAGGAGTGCTCAGTATCTTGCAGTATCATTAATTTTCAAAGCCCTATTTAAGATTATACAGGTCTATGAATTGTCTGCAAATGTTTCCACACTCCCGGCAGAAACAACCGGTGAGCAGATAAATTATTTTTTTAGGGCTGTGAGAAGAGCTACATAGTCTCCTTCTACTACAGATCTGGATTTAACAGTGAAGCCAGACTCACATTTTCACAAAATTTTCCTAATAAATAACAAAGGCTACTTTGTTCCCCTGGGCAGCTGCTTTTTTCCTGCTGGGCAGCAGTGCTGCAGCATTATCTGTGTTTGTTTAAATCTGTTTGCCACCTCTGCCGGGTTGTAACCCAGCATTCCAGCACTGGGGCACAAAGGAGCTGATTGAATTATGCTGGGCTGGCCTGATGGCATTATTATTTGCAATATTGTGTGGCCTTGCCATTCTCAGGTAGAAGAACCACCCAAGAATCCTAACACTTTACCATACATTAGTGTCCTCCCTAACTAATTCCTACTGTGCTTCCCATTTTCTG
>VXAX01002256.1:35208-82933 GCA_013399835.1 Leptocoma aspasia | reverse complement strand
AAAAAAAAAAATCAACTGAGAAACCAACTCCAAGGCAAGAATTCAAACTGAGCTGTGTGACCTTCCCCTTTCAAGAGTCCAAAGATGTAATTTCCAGTGAAAATGATCCAGCACCAGACTTGAAAAGGGTCTCAAAAGTCACAGAATAATTTGGATTTCCCATGCTACAGAGAACAGCACTTCTGTTAATACTGGCTGGACACCAAATTTTAGTGTATATTAGGAGTCAACAATTGTGCATTGTATGTTGTTACTTCAACACAAAAGTCAAAGCATGGAAATAATTTGTGGCGTAATTATTCTTCTATTATTTGATGTCTTTCTAAGCAGCTGATGGGTCAATATTGAACAGAACTACCTGTAATTCAAGTTCCTATTGTTTCATTTAACTGCTTGTAGGCAAATAAATGCCATAACAGACATCAACAGTTACCAAACATTTTCTTCCATGTTCAGTCACTTTTCTCACTTGTTTTGGGAATTCACACTTCCACCTTATTTGTTTGTATTTACCATTAACTATTTGTTAACTTTGGTCCCACAGTCAAGTGTACATCTGTGTATGGTGTATAAGAGGAAGTATATAACAGCTGAGCAGGATCAGCTGCCAGCAAACCTTTAATGTGGCCTGATTTGCAATTCATATTTATGATGAGTTTAATTCTTACAGCACAAAGCCTAGGGCTGAAATCCTAAAACTCTTGGTCGTGGTAGTACAAACTTCACATCCCCCGACTTGCAGCACCTGCTCTGAGGGCTGAGGTGCCCAGTTCCAGTGCAAGCCTTGGCCCCTGGCTGTTCCACAGGGTCCATCTCAGTTCCATCAGTCAAGACCATTCCACTCAAGTCACTGGAAAACAATCCCACCATAAAATGTGGAGTTCCTGCTTGAACGAAATGGGCCAAGCCACAGATTGTCACTGCAGGTATTGGATTTCACAGAAATACCCTCATCCATTTCAGGGAGTGTAGAACACAGAGCACATCTCATCTGCTGGTTTATGTCACCATCCATCCTATGTCACATCTACAGGGGCTACATGATCACTTACCATTTAATTTAGAGTTTAATCTATAAATTCACATTTGAAAAAATGTCGAACAGCTGCATAAATTGAATCAAATTTCCAAATAAAACAATTACATCCACATACATCAAATTAGAGAGCAGGGGGAAAACCTAAACTCCACAGCCATTTACAACATGCAATTATTTTCAGTACCTGAAAAAGATATTGATCTTAAAGCTAAATAAAGTTCCTTACCCATGCTATATTTTGCTTTGGTACACGTCGTTCTTTTCAATATTTCATAAACCTACAGAAGCAAAAGAAAAGAAAGGGTTACTTCAGACACCGCCAGTGAAAAGCACAATCTTTTTGTGTACAGCTCAAATATTGGCCAAACCAAGATGTCAATGAAGTCATCATTCTTTAATAAAAGTCATGGTATTCAGGAGAGTGGGGCTCGGAGCTGTCGGTGCTGTGCTTTCTGTACAGGAGAGAAAAGCTTAGCTAAATAGTCAGCTACCAGGAGAATTGATGGGGGCAAACAGGGTTACTTCTACCCCCTGGCATAACAGAAATGCAATTTTTGCTCATGTTAGCCATCGATCAAAGCTCAGGGGTGTTCTCCCACCTGGAGCAGCTCTTCCTTCACCTCCAAGGGCGCGGGCTGGCTCCATCCCAGGGAGCTGAGCAGGGCTCTGGGCTCACAGCGTGTACACAGCACGCAGCCCTTTATCAAACTGGACTAACACAGGCTGACCTTAACATCTCTGAGCCTGCCTGACCTTGGTGGCTAAACAGATGTATTTATTTTGGGATTTATTGCATTTATTGTCGAGTAACCTTTGCACAGCTCAGCAGGCTGCCCACGAGGTTCAGCTTTTGGCAGCTCCCGTGCAGCGATGCTCTCCAGCAAGGCAAGCAGGCAGCACAGGGAAACCTGGAGCAAAGGCACCTCCTGCCCACTGCCTGGCATGTCTGAGGTGCTGGGGACTGTTTCCCAGCTCCCTGATCCGTGTGCTAACTTGACTCTTGCCCAATTCACTGGAGGAAGCAAGTGAGGGCATCCAGGGCAAGTCCCACTGCTCGTCTGTCTGTCGTCTTGTAACCCTAGTGAATTAAAGGGCTGTCACAGACAGATTTCCAGTTATATATTTTTTTTATTTTCTTTTTTAATAACTGAAAGGTCTTTGGCTTAGTTTCTATTCATCAAAAACTCATGGGTAGTGACTAGATTCCTGTTCATTTCGCAGTAGGCGGAAGGGTCAATATTTGCACTGTGGTTCAAAAATACATATGAGAAAGGCAGGGGAGAACTTTAAGAAAGAAGAATACAAACAGCAATGCACACAGAATAAAATGATCTTGGGAAACACTCAATATGTTCTTCATTACTGGGTGATTTGCAGGGATTTCACACAAAGCAGCACAGCACCAGCATTATTCTTATCTGCCCAGTGTTCCTCCAATTGTTTAAAAAACCCTTGTCCCTCCTTTTCCTCTCAGCCTCTGCTCTGAGCTCCTGTTTCAATCCATTTTCCAGTCAGTCTTGCTCACTCTCTTGCCCCGTGGAGCCATTTTGTCTTGCTGCCTTGCTCAGCCTGTCATGAATTTTAACTCTTCATTTGCTGAGTCCCTTGTACTTACAAGATTCTTTTCCTATACATCTGGACATGTAAAAGAAAGCCTACAAACAAAACCCGGGCTTTTTTTGTTCCCCCAATCACAAGCTAAATGTTTTATTTGCAAATAAACCAAATCAATATTTGCCTTTTTCTTCCCCATTTCTGTGCTCCTGCATCTGCCTCCCCTGGTCCAGCTCACCTCGCCCCCATAACCAGTGCTCACATCAAAGCCCTGCTCTTCAGGCTGGCAGGGAACTACCCTGTGGAATAAGCTGGAATTTCAGAGCAGGAAAGGGAAGTTAGATATCTTACACCCCTTATCACCACAGCAATGAAAGGCAGCTATGATTGGGATATAAGCTCTTTTGGAAACCACTTGGCATCCCAAAAGGCTGAAGTTAAATATAAGATAAAAGCATGCTGGCAGTCACATTCCAAGGCACCAGTTAGGAGCAGTGGAATGGGGCAAAGAGTCCCTGTTATCCTCTGAAATGTGCTGCAGCCAGGGCTGCTTGGCACAGCCCCTTCCAGCTGCCCTGGATGTCACACGAGCTGGCCTTTCAATTCCTCCTTTGGTGGCTATAAATGAGGCTACACCTTCTTCCCCAACTCTGTTTTATGTTCTGTAAGTCAGATAAAAGCCATCAACCTCAACACTTTCAATACCATTACAGAGAATTTTCCCCCAAAAACTATAAATAATATTTCCTGTGAATACCTGGCTGTTTCATTGGAATCTGTCTCAGGATATTTAGCAGCATTTTGCAAAAAGAACGATGTATAGTTACAAAAAGTTAAACCACTCATGGGTGCAGGCAGAACGAGTGGTAAAATCTAAATATTCACAGCTGGCGATATCTCTACTAAGAAAACTACCCATGAACTGAAAGAAGACCCAAATTATTTTCCAAAAGGCAGCAACCTGTTAGCATCAAACACTACTCAGCACTAAATCTGGAGTTATTTATAATTTCAGTACCTGGTGGAACAGGAGATCCTTGGCATTTGGTTAAGAAAGATAAACTTGAACAGGCATTGTACTAAAGCTGTTAACACCACGACTGAGGCAATATCCACCATAAATTATTTACAGGCAGTACTTACTATAGTGCTTCTCGTTTTACTGTCGAAGAAGGAATCTTTGTCAGACAAATCAAATCTGTTAAAAGATTAGAAGGAAGTCCATTAGGTCAAAAAAAAAAAGTCAGCAATTTCCTGTTCTTTTTGACCCCTTCAATATTTTCATTTCTCCTGGGATCTCTGAGAGCTCACATTAAAGAACAGCTTGTAGAAACCCTGTTAAAAAACAAGTCCAACCCAACAATTTAAAGAGGCTGCTTATACATTTCACTGGCTTTATGTCTTTATAGGTTTTTCAGCACAAAAGAGAGTGTTGATGCTCATTTAAGTTGAATCCCTGACCACTGCTAGCCTTGAATTTCCCCTCATAATCTTGAATTTTCCCTGTGAGGCCTCTCTTTGCTCCCTCATTCAGCAGAGACACAGGTGGTGTCACTGGAAAAGCCACCTGCAAACAGTGTGAGGCCCATCCATGTCTATGCTCAGGAGCATCTTTTGGACTTTCTCTAAACCTCCAGGAACACCCTACACTCAACAAACACACAAACACATTTCCTGCAAGCCCAAGGACAGGCCAAGAAGTCACACACACTGCCTGGCCCAAGCCACCAGTGCTCTGCATCTCTGGATGCAGAAACACTAAAAACCCCGTGGGTGCAGGGAAGAGATGCTGCCCTAGGACTGCTGTCTGTTCCAGCTGGCACATCCATAAACAGGGCTTTCAAAGTGATTCCTCTGGGATGCTGGCCTGGCAGGAGCAGCAGCAGAGCAGTCCAGGCAGGAGAAGCTTTGGCTGGGCTCTGCCTCCTGCTTTTGTCCCTACACCCACATTTACAGCTGTCCTCGCTGATCTGGGATCCATGGCAAAGCCACCTCTGACTTCACAGCACTTCAAAGGCAAGGCCTGGTTGGCACTACCTGTGTCAGCTGCCCACACCAGACAGATGAAATTATTCTGAAATTTATCAACCCACATCTCTGGCTACAAGTTTTACTGAGCATTTTATTTAAATTGAAGAAGAGATTGTTATAAATCACATTATAAACCCCCTTTTGGCAGCCTAACAGGTGAAGTGTATGGTTATACAGATGCACATTATGTGCCACAACAGCAGCTAAAACACACAGAGATTTCTCTGCAAAGACTCACTCCTCAACAGCGAGCCAAAAAAATCCCCCAAAAAGTAAATTTACTGCAAAATGGAAACATTCTTTGCAGCAATGCCCACCAAAGTGTTGGTCTGCATGTTCCCTTTCACCTTCTGGTGCCTGAGCTGGTGTCAGAGAGGCTGGAACCTGTGCACATGGACATTCAGGGAAGGATTTCACTTACAAGTGCTGCTTCTCTCTGGAGAAGGGGTAGGAGAGGCGCTTCACTGTCTGAGGTTTGTGTTCTGCTACTTTTGGCTGGATGGGCTCTGTTATTTTTTGAATTACAGAATTAATCTTTTTCAGGAGGCCATGAGTCTGGTTGATCTGATACATCTGAGGAAGCAAATAGAAAAAAAAAACAACCCAGTAAAACTTTACTGCTTTTTGGTTATCCATAGGTCAGAGTGAAGTGCAAGGAATAAACCAGCAATTAGATAAATGTATCACAATAAACGATCAAGGAGTGTGGTTTACATTCTTGAAATTATCCAGAAAGAAAGGGATGGGAAAGTCAAACCAAGGGTTAGGGAACCATAGTATCACAACAGACTTTTTTATCTAATTGTGCTTCTGATTAAAATCCCTGGTAAGTGAGGCAATAATGGGGCTTAATATGAAATCCAAACCAAAAGTGTGGGTTCAGTGTTGTAATAAATGATGCTGGGCTTGGAGACAGTCTCTTGCTCCATTATGGACTTCCCTGTGCAGTCTGGGACCTGCATTTAGTCTGTGTTTAAATATTAATCCATCTCTGAGCTGTGCTCACTGAGCAGGTAGCTATCTATCTATCACGGGTGATTTAGAATTGATGAAAATACACTGTCATTCCTTTAATGATATTTCAAATATTCTGAAAGGTAATTTATTTTGTGGTAGAGTGGCCCCAGCTCCTGCAAACGTGACTGACTGTGTATATGAATAGTCACTAAACCCAGCCAGAAAAATTCTTATCCTTGCGTTCAGTTTTAGCAGTCTTCAGGTGAGAAAAAAATGTCCAAAAGGCACACAGAAATTTCACCATCAATTGAAACCTCTTCTTTTAAAACATACTGGGGATTAAATCATTCTCATCATGTACAGACAGTGGTAGCAGCTAGAAATTCTTGATTTCCTTCCACTTTTTCCCTCCGCTGCCCCAAGCAAGTACATTTGTGACTTTAATTTCTGGTGCACATCAGTTAATTGTTTTTAAAATGCTCGTGGAAAGAGAAGTCTGCATTTGTAAGGGGTTTTCAGAGGAACATATGTTTAAACTATGCCTTCACGAGGAAAACAAAAAAATCAAGACTCACCTTTTTTGTGGGCATCTTGAGCTTAAGGAATTCTGCCTCTCGACACAATACATTCCATGGTGCATGTATTTTTACAAATCCAATCCCATGGATTTTGGTCTTAAAAAAAAAAAAAAGCAGGGGAAAATGTTACTGATGAGAGGAAATTAGCTACATTACCCCTTGTGATTCATCCATATTTAAAGAACAAACAGTCCTTTAGGGCCAACATGATAAATCTCATTTGTTTGAGAGAGTTGGTTTCTAACAACAGGACAAACACTGAACACCTCACTGTGCTGAGCTGCTATAGAACATGACTCAAAAAATGCTATTGTCTCCCAGAGCAATTACCACAAGGTTAAACAGATAAAAACTGTTTGGGAAATAAAAGCTAATGACTGTGGACACAAATACAGGCTGAGCCAGTTAAATTTGAAGCAGGGGCATCCAGCCAAAATGGTGTGATTTGGTGAGTGTGTTGTAATTGCTGGGGCTGAGAGATTCCCTGCTGCTCACACCTCAGAGGAGCAGCCTCAGAATCAAATGTGAATATCTCCATTAAAGCATCTTAATTAGGAAAACCAGTAGGGAGAACTCCACCAAACAAAGCAAAAGGAGGACAGAAGCTAATGGCAATATCAGTGGTTTGCCTGCAGCCCAGTAATTCTCTGAGCTGTGTTCTAGAGGGCTGGACATGGATGTTTGCTCCTGGCACTCCCACATACACCCATGTTTGCTTCCCCTGGAGCAACCATTCCAAAGGCCCTGGACAAACGATATCCAGCTAGGAGGCATCCGGCAAACACAAGAGAAATGAATGTCAATGAATCTTTCTGATCTTGCTGCTGCACCAACTCAGTTATTATAACTAGCTTTCACAGAGCTGCATTCATACTGGCTTTCTAGAAACTGGTTACTCAGAGGACCATGGAGTGGTTTGAGTTGGAAGGGAGCTTAGGGATCATCCAGTTCCAACACTCCTGCTATGGACAGGCCAGGCTGCCCCAAGCCCTGTCCAACCTGGCATTGTTTTGATCAATTATTTGTGGACATCGAGTCACTGACCGTGGCTTTTTGTGTGTGACCATCCAGCCATTTCATTGAAAAGAGCTTAAGTGATTTATTCAACACCATCTGTTTAAGAAACCTTTGCTCTTTTGGAATCAGTGAGGTCTCCAATGCAGCTTTGTGGCTTTTCAGGCCCAAGTGATTGCAGATCTTTCCCCCGGCATGGATGTGCTGGCTGTGGAAGCTGATGTAAATCCCCAAATCTTGCTTTCATCTCTACACTTTCCTCTCATGGAGTTTGGTGTCCTGCATTGAAAGGAAAGGGTTCCCTCTCTTTTACAGTGTCCTGGCTTGACCCCTGAGCCCTTCTGCATAATTTGAAATCATATTACATGTCATAGGTGGAACCTCTGATCTGGCAAAGGATTTAAATATCTATGACTTGGCACAGGCAAACGCTCTATTTGCTACAGGAACCTGCAAGCTGGACAGAAAGCAATTCTGATTTTCACTGGGAGACAGAGAAGTGAAATGTTTTAGGGTTTTCTTGCATTGTATCATGTTAAATATATATATTACATATACATAATATATAAAAGATATAAACGTCTGTAATTTGTGAGCAATAGGTGACAGATTTATTTTTTTGCAGTCTGTTCCCAGGTCAAAATATTTATGTCAGCTTTTAGATCCTGTAAATAAAACCAGCATAAATGTTTACCCTCTCTCTTGGTAGTCTGGGGCACATTGGTTGGGTCAGATAATTGTAGCAGCTTTCTTTGAAATTAATACTGCTGTGTCTATTTCTACTAATCACACACTGGCTGCACTTCACATACATCATTTTTTACATGGTCTAATGGGCTTTTAATAGAATATCCTGTTTTCAGGGTGCAGGTGGAAGATGTTACAAGCTGTACTGTTCACATCTAAGAATGGAAAGAGCAAACTGTAACACAGACCCATGTGCTCCAGCAGGAGCATGGACCAGAGCCTCCTGAACAAATTTAATTCTCCTCAAGCCTATATTGAGGAATAAAGATGACACTGCCTGTGCCTGATTTTTTTTTCTCATAGCTGGAATTGCCAAATGATCCAAACCACTGCATAATGTAAACCCACCAAAATGGAATTAGTTTTCTGAGCAGTTTAAGCCTCACTTCCAGATAGCACAACACAGCCGTGTTGCAATCATGGGTGTGCCACAAATCCTGGCCAAGGAAAGTCAGGAACTTCACCTCATCGGGGCATTTACAACACCCTGGCACACTCCTGTGCAGCCAGCTAACTCAGTGGGTGAGGATGGCACTGACGGCCAGAACTGCAATCAAATCCTGCAAGAGCTGAGCTTGTGCAACCTTGATCAGAGCCAGGCTCACAGGCACAGCTCAGCATCCCCCAGGACCTGGCCACCAGTCACCCTCTCTAACCCTTTTAAACAGATCCTTACATCTTCATCACGTTCCAGCTCCAGCCCAGCCTCCACGAGGTTCCCCTCATACTCCTCCCTGCGGAACCTCTTGTCGTCCTCGTGGTAATCCATGTGAGGCTCACTGTCCCCCATCTCCAGCTGTACCCCCTTCCCAGGGAGTGGCTGGTCCTGCTTGGTGCTTCTCAGACTGGCATCATTCTGCTGAGCTCTCCTGGCCAGAGTCTTCCCGGCCGAGGATTTCTTGTAGTGGTAAACCAGGATGTAGTCCACCTTCCTCTTGCCATCTCTGAAGTAGAGCCCGTATTTGCAGTCAGCATCCGGGTTCTTGGAGAGGGAATTTAATAACTGGAAGTGGGGAATGGGGGTGTGGAAAGAAGAAGAGAGAAGAATAATGAATGCACAGCCCAACGAAAGCACCACAGACCATCCTCTCCTATCAAGGCTCCTTTTGCCTGGAGCACAGGATACCCTCTCTCCAGACAGCCAGCAGATGGGAGGAGTCCCCCCCATGCTACTTACTCCGAAAATTTTTGCAAGTTAACACCTTTAATTTTACTGATAGCCAGCTGGGATTTTATTGGCCAGAAATAAATAGATTGCATGACTGGGATTTAATCTAATCACCAGCACACTGGTTCATAAGTCAGCTACTTGCTGGGTTTGGTTTTCTCCTTCGGGGGTTAATCGCCACTAAGATCGTCTGTCCTTTTCCACCCATGACATCTGCAATGCTGCAATTCTGACAAATAGATTAATATCGTGTGGAAACATTTCTCACTTCTCTTATCTATCATTGCAAGTCCATATCATCTGAGAAAGAGATCATCTTAGATACAGACTGAAGGGAGCCAGCTGGTCCTGCAGCGTGGCCAAAAACGCCATGGAAAGTAGCCAGGGAAGTGGGGTCACTTATTGAGTTCACCACTTCTTTTTCCCACTTATAAAACCTATGTCACTATGCAATCTGATGGTGGCAATGCCTTTATTCCCAGCCTGAGTTAATGCTGGGTAAGTGTTGCAAGATACATGAAAGGTAAGACTCAAAACACAATTTCATTTCCAAGCATTTTTCTGGAAACTGCACGGGGCAACTGTAGAAACAAACAAACAAACAAAAGGTACTAACAATTAATTTATTTCTACTTTTATAACACATGTCATGCATAATTCATAATTCTACTCTTGGAGATTCACATACTATTCAGAAAAAAAAAAGGAAGAAAATTCACTAGTAACTGGCATTTGTTCTTACAAAAAATACCCATCAAATGAGTGACTTTTCAGTGACCAGGGAACTTTACTGGCTTTTAAGTTTATAGAAGAATGTCCATCCTTCATGGAGGGAAAAGGAATTGTGCTCCAAAAGAGAGCAATTGGTCATTAGTTGCAAAATGCTAAAATCTATTCAGGATGTGCACACCTGCTTATTACATACATAAAACACTAAATGTAAGTTATTTTAGATAGCCTTTGCTATCTGCTTCTCTCTCCTTTAGGATCTCATCCCTCTTTCCCATTTAACCTAAACCCTTTACACCAAGTTAATAAATATGGAATAAAATAAGGCAGCGTTTGGAGCCACAGTGGAGTTCACTCATTGTCCTCTTGCCTCTATTCCCCATTCCATGAAAACAGGGGAGGTTATTTAGCCATGTCAAACTCTTCAGGGCACAGTCTGTTGATGTTTTTGCTCTACCTAGATATTCTCATTTAGTTCATAAGCATAACTTTGATATAAAAGACCATTAATACCTATTACTTTCCAATTGCTTTAGGATTAATGGCACACACCTGTGAATTCAGAACATTTGTTTAAAGCAAGCTGACAGTCTGCTTGTGGCAGGCAACTCACTTATGCAAATCTCTACAGAAACAAAATATTAACAAATGGCAACTAACTGGATTGTGTTTAATTTTTTTAAGATGTGTTGATCTTACTAATTAATTAAACAGCAGTTACTGAAAAACTGGGCTACTAAAGCCTCAAAAAATTCATTTATATGTGAGAACAGCTATATCCCACAGCAAACAGGAAGCAGCCAAAAAACTTGGTTCTGTTTTAATGAAGTTAATGGTCAGATTATTTTAAGGATGGGGTATAAATGCTGAAAAATGCTCATGGATCAGATATTCTCTTGTAGTGGTGCTGTGCTTAAATTGAGTTGCATTGACTTAGACCATGTAAAGCTCGTGTCTCTTCAGCTGTGAATGAGACAGAGAAAAGACATTTCAGTTTCACCACAGCAGGAGGATTTTAACACCCTGACAGAATAATTCCTCCATGCTCCATCCTAATTTTAAGCACAAGCACAATAAATCACAAAGTTGCTTTTTCTGGTACCTCTTTCCCCAGTGAATCTGTTGTATAGCCCACTCCACCTTAATAAACTTCTTTTTAAGTTCAAATTACATAATCAAGTCATAATCATGCTGGGTATTCATATTACTAACTTCCTTTAAAACCTGTGTTAAAGAATTTAACCGAGGAGCAATTCCTGGTACTGGAAATCTAATCTCTATTGTGTGCTGGAGAAAATCAGTTTAATGTTACCTATGTTAACAATGGCTTTTGCATGAAATTTTAGATATTCTCTTCTGCTCTTCTCTGCACTGGCAAGAAGATGTAAAGGTTGGCACAGCCTTATTGACAGATTCCTTACTCTGAGAAGAGTCAGCCCCTTTTTATGCTACAGGTTAGACCAGGATCCCTTTCTCACACATCCAAGAACAACCCCCACCACATCAGCACGGACTATGCCAGGTGGCAATCCTTCCCAGCATCTTGGAAAAACGGAGGGAAAGGATTTCAGAGCATCCTGGCAGTGGAAAGGATGAGACATGAGCTGAGGGGTGAAGTGCAGCGTGCCTGTTGTGACCCAGCAGGCCGTGAGTGCTCACCGTGCTCTCGTGCTGGTCGTAGCCGATGTCCTCGATCGCTCGGATGTTGATGATGTGGATGCCCTTCTCCTCAGCAGGCAGACAGGAGTACTTCTTGTTCACCCTCATTCTTGTCTCCTCTGGAGCCTCGCTGAGCTCTTCTGGCAGAAAATCCACCCCATGAAACTCGTTGTCTGTGTCTGAGAAGGAAGGGAGCGATTCTATCAAGACACTTTAATCCCAACACTTGCTCCTCCCAGAGCCACCCAAAAGCTGAAACGTGTCTTGTTCCTGCCTTCTTCTGCCAATGAGCCCTTGGGCAGGGCTCCCACCCCTTCTCCCTTCCTCCCTTCTCAGCTTTCCTCAGCCCTCTTCAGCCCTACCTGGGTCTCCTCCTCCTCCAGAGGAAGAGTGCTCAGTTAACGTTTATCCTGCACGGGTGTCTCAGGATGTTTTTTACTCTGTGGGCTCATGGAATGATTATATTTCTTGGCAAGAGGGGGAAAAAGGGGGGAAAAGGGAAAGACTGCTGGTGAGGATAGGTGCCATGGTGCCTTTCCCTTTTCAGAAGGCATTTTCTCCTTTAACTTGTTCATGATGAAAAACTAAGTCAAGGGTTTCCCCTCAAGTACCTACATCCTGCATCTGATTTACTGAACCATTCTTATTTAAGTAGTCTTGAAAATCTGGGGGTTTCTCTGTCTCAGCCTGCTTCTGATGAAGACATCAGAACTGTTTCCATTTCCTGTTTAAGTATATGGATAGGCTAAAGGATTTAAAATAAAAATTTCACTACAAACTGAGCAACCAGATAAGTGACAGAATGCAAACTGGTGTTTGTATATGGGACTTATGCAAGCAATAGAAGGCAAAGTGTTCCAAGATTGTATTAATTTTGACACTGAAATAAAATACTGCAGCATTGTACCCTTTTTTTTGAAACCACACAAGAGGAGGGCTTGCTCATCTAAAGAATGAAGGTAAAGCAAGAATTGCAGAATTTATGGATACTAAATTAGCTTTCCCAAACAACAGAAAACATGAAACCAAATTACCCTGTCTGGGTCTGGTTGAACTTCAGGGATAATGTTGAGGGAAGAGACAAGGAAAATCCCACTCCCCAGCAAATTTGCAGATGATGGGAAATCAAGGAGGAGGATTGATAAGCTGGAGGGCAAGACTGCCACTTCAAGGAGTCTTGACAGGCTGGAAAAATGGAAACCCAAAAAAGTCTCCCACTTATGCAGCCCAAAGAAGGAGGACAAATGATGGGGGTCCCATTCCTGCCTTCAACTACCAACTAAGTAGGTACAGACACAGCAGTGCCAGATTCTTCTCACAGGTGCATGAGAAAAGGGTGAGAGGCTACAGACACAAGTTGCAACAAGGGAAATTAGGACCAAGTATTAAAAAAAAAAAATCTCAATTCTCTAACAATAACAGCGATCACACGATGGGGAAGGAACCAGTAAAGCTACAAATCTCTATCCATCCTTGGAGAAGGTCAGAGCTTGACCACACCTGGCCCCAAGCAACCTGACCCAATCTGGATGTTGGGAGGGCACTGCAATAATCACTGCACTTCTGGTCAGGCTCTTTGTGGGGACAAGGCAGGAGCCAGCACGGACAACAACCTGCAGCAGGCAGAGGAGGAGGATGCAACCAAAGCCTTGGCACATGTCCTGAGCTTACCAGAGAAAGGTAAACATTACTGTTATGAAAGCCATGCTTCTGTGGAATTTGCAGTTGTGCTCCTCTGGAGCTTGCCAACACCACGAGTCCGTGGATGTTCATTGCAGTTCTGGGCAATCTGCTGCCCCAAGCTGCTCTCACAGGAACACCAGTGCTCATTAACATCATCACCTTACCATAAAACCTGGGCAGCAATCACCCTCTACATGTTCATGTGCACAGCGTGTGACACCCACACCTTTGCAGATCCGGGCTGCTGCTCCTGGCTCTTTTTAACCCTCTCCAACAGCTCTCCCAGAACAGACACCACTTGGGAGATTTCAGGGCAGCATCACCAAACTCAGCGAGCCACTTGAACAGCAATTTGTAACCGTTCAAGGAGCTTTTTTGGGGGGTAATATAGAGATGCAGCCAAAAATCTGCTGGCTCATGGGAGCAGCTGGAATGTTTGTAACAATTCCCTACATGTGTATGGTCTCTTTTTCCCAACACTCACAGGCACATATGGGCAGGCTCCCTGAACAATGGGAACTGAAACAAGTGTGGGCAGCTGCAGAATCCTGTGTACTCAAGCCTTGATTCTGTGGCTGCAAAATACTCATAAAATAATACAACTTTTGGAACTTCATAACTGTAACAACCTGCATTTTTATTTAGAAGGATGCTGGAAACAACATTGCAAAAACAGTGGATTAAGTGCTGTAGAAGTCCTGTCTTCTTTTCCCTCCTTTTCACACGTGTACTAAGTAAAACCCAGTTATTTCAAATTTTGCAGAGGGTATTAGAAGAGAAGCACCTTTTACTGACTGTGAATCTGAATAATGGAGCTGTGAGCTGAAAAGTGTTAGGTTAGGAATCATCACTGGGATGGAATGGGCTCAGAGGAGAAAATCTCAAGCTTCATTGAGCCCAAATGACCTCCCTGTGCTCTGAAGCTGCACTTCCAAGCAGCATTTGTTAACTCCCAGCACGGAGCAAGGAGACCTGCTCAGATGATTCAGCACCATTGTGCAAGCCCAAACAATCCCCCAACACAAGCAGATATTTACATTCCTGTTTACAGACCAGTAGCCTGGCAATATTGGAAAGAACAAGTGCTTCAGGCAACAAATCATAGAATTTTGGTTTATTATGACTACTGGAAAATGTGTGAATTGGGAGAGCTTTCTTGATATAATCTTAATCACAGCAAGTTTGATTTCTGCACTTAAGGATGATGTCAGAATTTAATCCTAAGTAAAGCCATCCAAACCACTTTGGTAATTACAAACACCGAGGGATTACAAGTAGTTCACTTGTGCTGATTTGGCAGAGGTCAAAGCCTTCTGTTGCAGAACACAAAACCTCTTTTTTTTTTTTTTTTTTTACATGGAGTAGAGCATTTCAAAGGCTTAAAACCATGAATATTTTATGTTAATCACATAAAACAAGGACAATAATTTAATCTCAAAATAAATTCATGTTCAGAATTATTTATGGCAAGAGAGAAGAGGAAAGGTGAGGAGTGAAACGAACATTAATGTCCTAATTCAGCGAGACTGACATTGTAGAGAGACTGACATTGTCTCTTTGTTGGGAGCTGAAAGAGGTGAGCATTGTGAAAACTGCTGGCTTTGCTGCCTTCTAATGCTGACTAACCCACTCTCTTCTATTTATTAAGCAGAAAACACTACAACAAAGACTCGAAGAAGCACTTAATTTATTTCAACACAGCCATAAAACCAATCCCAAAAACTCATGGATTCTGAGTCAGCAGAAGTCCCCTAATATTCTGGGACACAGAGTCAAACCCATGCTTGAGTCTCTCACTCTGGACAACATGGGAAACAACACTGAACTAATAAAAAAATTCCTTAAACTCGAAACCACTTCCTCCTCTGTTCAAATTTCAGTTGCAGCTGTTAAAATTCCCAACCTCATCTTGCAAAAATTAACACTAATTAATTAATGATCACTTTTCCACCACTGAAATCTGGAACACTGTGCTGTAACCTTTCCTCATTTAGACAATGCTTCTTCACTGGATGTTGATGACCAGGGGAACCAGAACCAAAAATCTGCTGTAGAAACCAATGTATTTTCTCCATTATTCAATCAACCATTAACATTATAGTCATAACCATGCATAGCCACTAAATATTCCCTGGCAAAAAGTATTTTTATCATTAAAATGAATTTAAAAATTGCATTCACACAATGCAACTCTTAAAGAAATACCCTGCACTAGTTCTAAAATAAGCATCATCAAGTCAGCATGAGTACCTCTAAACAAATGAACTATTTCCCTGCTCAACCTGAAACCAGTAATGGCACTGAAACTGCCTTCCCTTGTTTTCTTTTTCTTTTTTTCCTTGTTTCCTCTTGTTTTCTTTTTTAGAGAGTATGTTTAAGAAAGTGGTAGAACAAAAAAAAAGTCACAAAGACCTCTGAGTTAAAAAGGGAAAGCAGCAGGAGAGTTACAAGGCCATGTGATTTGGGGCTTTAAAATGTCCACATCCTTATCTTTTTCTTTATATAAACTATGATAGAATTCAGAATGAAAAATTAAGAATCATGCAGGTAACGAGCAAGCATATTGAGAAAGTCATGCACACACACACATATAGATATATGCTAAAAAAACCACACACAACCCATAAGTAAAGGCTGAATATTTGTTTATAGTATACTCTTTCTACAGGAAAAAAAAAAAGTTATGGTGTGCAATACATTGGATAACTTTTGGATTTAAGTTCTTTTCTTGAAGAAAAGAGAAGATACTGAGGTAGAACTCCTTTAGTGGGGTTTTGCTTGCTGCATATTGCCCCCTAGCAGCAGCATCCTCCTTCAGCACAACATCCTCCAGTTCCCTACCGCCTGTATCTCCAAATTCCAAGCCAGAGGTTAATCCTAAGAAAAAAACCCATCATTCTCACAAGTGACTGGCCTATCGCTTCCCCTTTTCCTTCCCCCACCTCTATCGTCGTGGTCCATGCATTGAAGAAAGGACTCTTGACAATGATATCAGAAGGCTAAATATGATTTATTAAAATGACTCCATAATTCTAGTATTTTTCTATATCTGCTCAGCAGAGGGCATTCTCCATACTCCTGCTGCTGCTTCGTCCAAGGAATGTCCCAAATGCTTACAATATCAGAAAGATTACAGTCTTTCAGCTCCTTCTCCCACTCTCAAGGAGGAGAGCCGAGGAATTGTAAAATGTCCTTGAAGAAGACCAGAAATCTTGTTTACAGAAAGCTTATACAGAGTAAAAGAACAGCAAAAGGATGTTCTCCCATGGGAAAATGATCAGAAGCTTACACACAGAGAAACTTATGTTCATAACAACACACCTCCTGTCCCCCAGCAAGGCTGTCGGGTTTGGAGGCCGAGGCCGTGGCACAGTGAGGCCGTGGCACAGTGAGGCCGTGGCACAGGGAGGCCGTGGCACAGCGAGGCCGTGGCACAGAGAGGCCGTGGCACAGAGAGGCCGTGGCACAGTGAGGCCGTGGCACAGAGAGGCCGTGGCACAGAGAGGCCGTGGCACAGTGAGGCCGTGGCACAGAGAGGCCGTGGCACAGAGAGGCCGTGGCACAGTGAGGCCGTGGCACAGTGAGGCCGTGGCACAGAGAGGCCGTGGCACAGAGAGGCCGTGGCACAGTGAGGCCGTGGCACAGAGAGGCCGTGGCACAGAGAGGCCGTGGCACAGTGAGGCCGTGGCACAGAGAGGCCGTGGCACAGAGAGGCCGTGGCACAGTGAGGCCGTGGCACAGAGAGGCCGTGGCACAGAGAGGCCGTGGCACAGTGAGGCCGTGGCACAGAGAGGCCGTGGCACAGAGAGGCCGTGGCACAGTGAGGCCGTGGCACAGAGAGGCCGTGGCACAGAGAGGCCGTGGCACAGTGAGGCCGTGGCACAGAGAGGCCGTGGCACAGAGAGGCCGTGGCACAGTGAGGCCGTGGCACAGAGAGGCCGTGGCACAGAGAGGCCGTGGCACAGTGAGGCCGTGGCACAGAGAGGCCGTGGCACAGAGAGGCCGTGGCACAGTGAGGCCGTGGCACAGAGAGGCCGTGGCACAGAGAGGCCGTGGCACAGTGAGGCCGTGGCACAGTGAGGCCGTGGCACAGAGAGGCCGTGGCACAGAGAGGCCGTGGCACAGTGAGGCCGTGGCACAGAGAGGCCGTGGCACAGAGAGGCCGTGGCACAGAGAGGCTGTGGCACAGCGAGGCCGGGCAGGCGCGGGCCAGGCCCGGGGTGCCCAGCACAGCAGGAGCAGGAGCAGGCCGTGCCCGGGAATGCCAGCCAGCAGGCTGGAATGCCAGCGAGGATACCCGCTGCTGGCAAGGAGGGCAGTGCTTTTTTTGGGATGCTGACACCTGTTTACGAGGCGCTGGCCCCGGACCAACAGCCCGGGCAGGAGCTGCCATGCCCTCCCAGGAACTCCTGAACATGTCCTGACTTTTGTTCTGCTCAAAGTCCTGACATCAGGCGCTGATTAGCTCCACATCAGGGGCAATTTGATGAAAATTTTCCCTCGCCTCTACAGCTGTGAGCAGCCAGATGTTGCCTCAAGCTGTGGAGAGGCAGCAGGGTTCACTCGTACCACTGGCCTGGCAGGAAAAGGGAGCCCACCTCCCCTGGGGCAGATTTAACACCTCTGGGGGTGTTGATACCTCCTGCCCATCCTTTCAGGGATGCAGGGATGTTGATACCTCCTGCCCATCCTTTCAGGGATGTTGATACCTCCTATCCATCCCTTCAGGGATATTGATAACTCCTTCCCATCCTTTCAGGGATGCAGGGATGTTGATACCTCCTGCCCATCCTTTCAGGGATGCAGGGATGTTGATACCTCCTGCCCATCCTTTCAGGGATGTTGATACCTCCTGCCCATCCTTTCAGGGATGCAGGGATGTTGATATCTCCTGCCCTTCCCTCTGCAGAAAGGTGAATCCTGCCTCTTTCATCTCCTCCAACACCACACTAAGTAGGACAATTTGGAACTCACCCATCTCCTTTGCTTTCCCATTTATTTTAAATCTTGTAGCCCACATCTGTGGTGGTTATTACCTTAATGAATCAAGCATGATGTTATGACCCAATCCATTAAAAAAAAAAAAAAAAAAGCCCAACCAGTGAAATAAATCCTGGATTCCATGGACAGTTCCCTTTGCAGAGGAGAAATACTTCCAAAGCAGGATGAGCTTGATGTGCCTGATGCTGACAACTCACACTGAAGGGCAGAGCCCATTCAGATACTTCGTGTCCAGAGCTTGGGAGTCACAGGGGTGGAAAAACTTCAGTTCCTGGCAGGATTATTTGGATGATCAGCTGGCTTAGCTCTGTTCCTCACTACTGAGAATGGTGGGGCTCTGGAGTGGGGCTGCAGCTTTCCTGGAAGGCTGTCTGCAGCTTTAAAGTTATTGATCTATTATTATCAGCAACATACTCAAAGCAGGTTAGAAGGACACACAGCTATGACATCATTTTTTTCTTTATGCCTGTCTATTTTTGTTTTTAAAGATTTATTTACCCTGCTGCAGGATGCAGCCCTGGGCTTGAACACACGTCTGATTTGACATAAGCCTTGTGAAATGTAAAAACAAAGAGCAAAACCACCTAAAATCTCTAAAGATAATGAACATTTTGATTGAAATGGCATTTTCAACAGCACGTAAATGACCAGAAAATACAAATTCTACCATAACACTACTGCCTGTTTCTTTAGACCCTGTTAAATCTCACATTTTGTGGAAACACATAAAGCCTCTTCCCATCCCAAAACAAATTTCACTTTTTTTCTCCACAACTACCAACAACTATTTAATGGTCTATTAAATCTGTTTTCAGACATATTTCTAATACCACTAAATTAAGCACTCTTCTTCTGCCAGGCACCAGAAAAATATTATTTGCTTCTGTTGCTATTGCAGAAAGATCAGCACTGAAACTATGCTCAAGGTTATGGTGAAAACAAAACCAGATATTGGAGAGCCACTGAATCTATGTTTTGTGAATCCTGTTAAATATGTTTTGCAGGGTTAGGATGCTCATTATTTTTGTGTGTTCCAACTGAAGGCAGTTTTTATCAATGGGAGCAGTAAGATGAAAGAAAAAAAAAACTAAAAAAGATATGGTGAGAGAATTGGTATTTATTGGGACAGTGGATACCTAAACACTCACCAGAGTCTAAATATAAGAGATAGCTAGATACATTTAAAATATGATATATATTTTCCTTTACCAGGCTGTAACAAAAGACTCTTTATACCAAACATGTGGAAATGAGGATCCAAAAATTACCAGTTTTACTCTAAAATCTCAGTCAAGGACTGCAGCCTGGGGCTGAGGCCATGGCACACACACTGACTGGCAGAGCTGCTCTTTATCTCTCGGGTTTCCCATTTAAAGTTCTAATCTTGAGACATTTGCACTGGTGTTTACATTTCCATGCAAAGCCACGAGGGCATTTGGGCTGCATAAACCCAGTCTTGGATGCCTTGGAAGGCTTTGCTCACCTGATAAAGAGGGTTTGGGCCACAGGCACCACATTCAGGAGTTGCTTTTCTACATTTGAGCTGAGAGAGGCAATCACTGGGGCTGGGTTTTGCAGGGCAGAGCTCCACCGTATTTAAATATGATTTTTGGGTGTGCCCAGGCAGGTGGAGCTGATGTGGTGGGGTGATGGGGAGATATCCCCATCACCCAAGGTCCCAGCTCTGTGCTCCCAAGTCCTGCCCTGAGCAAGAGCTTGGCTCTCCTGAGTTTTCTTCACAGCCCTGCAGTTTTAACTCAGAACAACACCAATATAAGAGACTAAAGGGGCAAGTTCCACCAGCAGTTGGAACCATCTCCCTCCCTGAGCAAGGGAATGCAAATCAGTGATGGCAAAAGCTCTGTTAACTCCTGTCTACCCATGGGAATGCCATTCCCTGTATTCCCCAGTCCTAAGGAACCAAGCTGAGGCACAGCAGAGGCAGAAGCCCTAAGAAGTGTTGATGCAACCAGGCAGTCTGCTCCTTGGTTTTCGAAAGAGCTGAAATCTGGGAGGGTGCCATGTCCCAGCCAGCCAGCTCTCCCCGTGCCAGGGGATGCAGAAATACATGCTGCAGGAAAACAGGACACTCCTGCTTGGGATTCCCAGAGGCCCCATCCTGAGTGGCAGAATTTTTGGAGCAGAAAGCTGATCCATCAACAAAGACAGCTTCCCTTTGGGGCCAGCAAGGGGAAGGTGTGGCCAGTGCCTTGGTAAGGTTTCTTGACAGCCCCAGATGAAGGCACACTTGGAATGGTTGAGGATGGACATTCTTTGCAGTTTGGCTCAGCAGGGAAGCTGAGGGGAAGGACAGCAGGGCTGAGCCCAGGCTCACCAAATCTCCTCCTTAAGGAGCTTTTGACAATATTTGTTATCTAATACATCTTCGTATCAAAGGAGCAGTCAAGATCCAGTCTAAGCATAAGCAGCTACCCTGTAGGTTTTGTAACAGGGGACAGGCTTACTAATAAACCTGGATTGTCCAAAGGTACACTGGTCAGTCCACATTTGCTGCCCAAAAACAAAGGAGAGGAAATTGCCATGAAATTGCTGTCACCTGTACAATGGAAAGAAGCAGAGCGTGGAGGGCTCTGTGGTTGCTGCAGGTGCTCAAAGGCAGCTGGGCCAAAATGTCTATCCAAATACCTAAGTTTCATTCCTCACTTGTTCCTATTTGTTCTGCAGCAGCTCTTTTCCAAAAGCAGCTCAGAATCCATCCCAAGGGTGTGGACTTTAAAGAGGCAGATTTCTACATTAGGATGTAGGTGCCTAGCACTGTTCCCCCCCAAAAACAAACAACAAACTCAAGGAGGTCATATCACAAGAACCTAAGACAGACCTACTTTGAAAGATGATTGTGCTCAACCTGTGTTGAGAATATCTTGGCAAACTCAAAGAGATTCATAAAAAAACCAAAAAAAAGCCCAACCAAACCCCCCCCCCAAAAAAAAACCCCAAAAACCTTTTTTGTAATTATGATGACCACGTAAAACACTAATGAAAACAGAAATAATAAAGGGCAACTCTAGTCCATTATTTTATTTCCAGAAGTGTGAGATAGGATTCTCCTGTTTTGCCATCTTTCTGTTCATTATTCTTTGAGAAATCATCCCCAGAAAGAGCATCACCAGAGGGCCATCATTCTTCCCACAACAAACCCTCAACACTCTTTCTTTAGAGATAAATCTTCCTCCACTGAGGAAACACCTCTGAGCACCACAAAAGTATGGCCCAAACTAGCAAAACTAGAAATTATAGATTTTCAAACAGCATGTCTTTTCTGTAGCCAAATCTTCCTTAAATTCCCAAACTGCAGCTGTTCCACCACGAAAGAGCCCAAAATGCATCACAGGCACGTGGCCACTGATGGGCTGCCCAAAGATATTCTGGGTAAGAAAGGAAACAGCAGCTCCTGCCAAGAGCAAGCATTTGACATCAACACAGAGAGAAAGAGAGAAAATATTATTTGTTTTCATATTTCCTGAGAAAGACATTGAGGATGTAACCTTGTTATTTATGCAGGGTCAAGGTTTCATCCTAGAATTTAGGAAAGGAATTTATTTTCTCCTAAAGTGTGATTAAGTTTATAAGCCTAAGACAAGTTTTGATTGTGGGTTTTTTCTGTTTTGGTTAGCAGAATAATATTTCACTTTCTGTCTTCTCTTTTTTTGAAAAAGGAAAATGTGCTGTTCATTTATCTTGCAGATGTTTATCCATTCCATGTTAAAAACCCCTAAACAATAGAATAAAATGGAATTAAACTTTAATATATTGCTTATCTTCAAGCACTGAAACACTTAGAAAAACAATACTCTTCATGAAAAAAAAGCTCTGTGTTTCACCAAAATGTTTAGGAAAGTAATTTTTTTGGATACACTAAAGGACAGTATCTGTTATTTCATAAACTTTTTCAAAATATGTTGTAAATGGCTATTTACAAACTTGATTGCTTTTTAATAGCACATGCTCTATGCTAGTGGGTTTCTTAAACCAGTTTACAAAACACATTTTTGTCGGCTAGGCTTATAGTCTCATGAGCAGTCTCTATGATTTTAGTTCTGGGGTTTTTTTTTTAATATTCAAGCTCTTTGAAAATTATCTTGAAGTGGTTGCTTTTAAACCTGCAATAAATGTATTGCTGATGGAGAGAAAGGAAAATTCTGACTGCAGTAATGATGTCAATATTGGCATTTTTAAAGAAGAGAGGGCAACTAGCTTAATAAAAACAAAGGTATTGCAGTTCTGATTAATTTCAAATCTGACTGAGATAACATGCTAGCAACATCCTTGGGCCATTTGCTTTACCAACCTTTTGGATGTCTGTGGCCTGTAGCAGTTGCTGGTTTTTATTATGATATTGCACAACGCATTTTTTGTGTTTGAGGGACAGATAATATTGAAAATATTTGAACCGGTTGCAGAGGGTGAGAAAAAAAAAAAAGTTTGATGGGGTAAATTTTTGTTTTCATGCTGTCAGACCCCAGCCCAATTCAGCATCAGGCCACCTTTCCATGAGGGTGAGGAGGGACAGAGGGGTGGGCACCTCATCCCCCTGAGCCAACACATACTTGTGGTGTTTCTGTATCTACTAGTTTTCTTTGCCTGATTTTAACACAATTTTTTATTTAGGTGAAACTAACCCTTCTTCCCTGAAAACTCTCATCTCTCAACCGTATTCCTTCAGGAAGTATTTGTAACTCAGATCAACAGTTTGAATTCTTTAAGCCTTTTCTCCCTGCAGGCTGGTTTTTGCCTGTCCTTGGGGCCAGGACAGCGAATGCCACCACAGCACACCTCCAAGCAGTCCAACAAGATTATCAGGGAAACTTCAGTGCAGAAAGCCAAGTCTTCTTGATTAACATCCCACAGTGGTACAGCACAAAACTGTGTTTTGTGGCAGGCTGGATGCGCCAATGGTACTGAAAACTGGAGCAAGTGTAAATGTAGGCATGAGTTGACTCCGCCCAAAGCTTTTGGAGTGCCAGTTCTCACAGGAGGAAATACCTACAGACCCAGGTTGGCACTCCTGAACATGATGTTCCAGTGGGAAAAACATCATCACGCCTACTCCAGCCCGTGTAACAATTCCCACAGCTCCCATCGGGATCTCCCCAGGATAAAAAACGTCCAGTGCTTTCTCTGCTAATCTTTACACTTGCTAATCAGCCATCAGGCTCTTAGAAAGGACTCAGCCTACGACCTTTTAAACAAGATTTAAGAAGCCAGGCAGCAAAAATCAGCCACTTGCAGAAAAATCTATGTCTGAAATGCTACTTTTCATGGTAAAACAATGACTTGCTGGTTTGACAGAAAGGCACACTTCTTATGGATCGTGAGTCTTTTGAGCACTTATATCCTGTTTGGCTTCTCTCCTTTGTGCCTATTTATTTGGGAAATTTATGGTGCGATTCCCAGAGGTTCAGATGCCGTATCACTTATCTACGTCAATAAACAATCTGGAGCACTGTTTAAATATGGAAACACTTTGTAGCAGCACAACCAAAGGCACTGGTTGTGCTGCTGCTGTGCCTGAGGGAAAAAAAGAAGTGGGGGGAAAAAAGGATCTTTTGGTGAAGACAGCCATTTATCTTTCATTAATCCACCAACACCACTGGGGCACACCACACAGCTGAAAGATTTACAAATTCTGCCCATTCTGCCCTTGAGCTGGACGCTCTTCTCGTTTGGGTAAAGACGTAATTGGTTGCACCATTTCCTGACAGTTCTGCTCTCTCCTTAATTTTTAGATGCCAAAACTGAATCTGTTTCTGCTCACATCCCAGTGTCTCGGTTTTGGGAGACACTTTGTGTTGAGACCTTCCAGCCAGCACTGGTAGCAGAGGAGCTCTCAGAGCAGAGCTGCAGAAAACAGTGTCAAACCAAGGGGAAGCCAGCACCTTAAGGTCAAACTGCACACCCACCGCCTGTGCACCCTGTGCCCAAACACAGCACGACTCCTCTGTTTCAAGGAACACCCACAAAAATATCTTTCTCATGACTGTAGATCCTCAGTGAGCCCATCAGAGCTCCCAGCATGGTTAATGTGTTCTGCTCAAACACAGACTGCTCCTAATCTTCTCCAGGGCTGTCACCTGCCAGCACCATCTGGCATCGCAGGTGCCTCAGGATTCCTTCATTCTGTGTCAGTACAACTGTCTCTCTGTGAGAAACAGCTC
The DNA here is from genome assembly GCA_013399835.1 of Leptocoma aspasia. Classification (NCBI taxonomy): domain Eukaryota; kingdom Metazoa; phylum Chordata; class Aves; order Passeriformes; family Nectariniidae; genus Leptocoma; species Leptocoma aspasia. Next base: position 58,597 of record VXAX01002256.1, on the reverse strand, counting down.
AGAAAAAGGAAAATTACAATTTAGGGTATGTCCAGTGAAGATGAACAAGCAACAGCAGCTTTTTTCTGGGATATTGCCTGCAGCACTCAGCACCCGCTGTGTCAGACACAGGAGCTCAAATTTAAACAGATGGAAAATGACAGAGGGGGTTGTGGCAGTGATAGAGGGAGGAGCTTCTCTTCCTAGAACACAGTAAAAGAACTAAAAATCTACCCCCTCATTACCCACTTTCCCCATCCTACAATGGATGGTCAAGAAGACAAAGGGCAATGAAGGACTAATAAAGTGCACAAGTGATTAATTAACATTTAAAACACTCAAAAGCAGTCATTAGAGATGAGGCTCCAAAGCAGAGGTTCATGCCAGGGCAGTACTGGCAAAAAAAAAAAATTAAATAAATAAATATATAAATAAAGTAAAACAAAACTATTTTTGTAATGGTACTTGAGAAATTTATGAATGAGATTCTGTGATGTGGTTGCCTGAAATAGCAAAGATTTGGACAGGGTGACCCCAGGAGTTCCTGAGAGCAGCTGGCACAGAGGCCACACATGAACAGAGGGTTTCCCACTGCTCCCTCTCCTCTCCTGTCAGGATGGGCTTTTCCCTCTGGGTTACAAACAAAATTCAACATCAGCATAAGGCACCTCACACTGGGACAAGGATGATAAATATTGCCCCAAAACCAACAATGCTATCCAGAAACCCAAAGGGAACTGCAAACCCCACTGGCCAGATGCCTCTCTTCCTCTGCTTTCTTCCAAGACATATTTCCCTGGATTTCTTTTCACTTTTGTTGCTTTAGGCTGTATGCTACACATTTTTCTTGTGAAAAGATGCTTGAAACAGGATAAAGTACTCCAGGTCAGGCTTTTCCAGCCCTGAGAAGCATTACTACATGTTCCCTACACAGAGATATCGTGGATTTATCTTTAGTTTATGAGTCCTAGACCCTTCTCTGAAGAACTGCCATTTAACTGGCTAATTATCCCTGCCCAGATGGAGGATTTTGCACTTGTCTGGTTCTCATCTCCAGCCCTGGGAGCACATCCTTTTCCCGGAAGACAAGCAACAACAAGTCTGCTTTAACAATGCAAGATTTAAGGCTGCTGGTACCAGATCCAAACCTCCACAGGCACAGGCACAAAAAGCCAAAGGGGGAGCGCACCGACTTCACTGGTTCAAGTTTCAAGAAATTTTTGGTGGGGCAGTCTGTCATCAGCAGGCTTTATTTTAGATCTATTATCAACTGTCCTGCCATGTCCAGCCTAAAGCTGGCATAGAGGAACAGAGCTGCCATTAACCCATCTGGGTGCTTTTTTTTGAGGAATTTGATGGATATACAAACCATATGTGACCATACTCAAAGAAAATGAAACCAGTACTTTTGAGTGGCCTGACTCTACACAGATCCAGTACCTAAAATTGTGGAATCGAAGCAGAACTTTGTTTTTAATACAGTAAAACTTAGAAGGAGTAAACCTGGAGGAGATTCTTCTCTGTAAACATGAGAGCACATCTGACGTGGAGATCAAAAGGAGAACTTACACTAATTATACCGAAAAACAATCAGTGCTCCAGAACAGATAATAATGAGAAATGAACACTGAAGGAAACTTTGATGTACTTCTTAGATAACTGTGGTACTTTAAAATTGGATGCAGTTCAAACATTTAAAACATGTCAGTCTGAGATCTACATTTCAGATTGAGAATGTGTTGATGCACAAGTAGATTTTAAAATAAACACACGGTGGAGCAGAACACAAACATGGATTAAAGTAAAAAAAAACCAAAAACCAAACCCTGCTCTTCAGTTAAATCTCCCTGTTGAAGAGGCTTTAAAAGCACTTCTCCTTCACACAAGCTAAACCCAAATGCCAAATTTTACTGAAATGGTTGCTAATAATTCAGTTTGCAGCCTGGATTGGCTGGGGTGCCTGTTGACTCAGTGCAATTTGAGTCACAGGCACAGCCTAGATCACACTGCCAGCTCCTGCTCCCACAGTGGAGCAGTGTCAGTCCTGATGGAGGAGAACACAAACCTGTGGATATTTCAGCAGGCCATTTGTCTTGCTGATGCTAATGAAGACTTCTCAGGATGGGTAGGTGTGGTTCATTACTGACTAAACTGTGGGACCAAGCTGAAAAAGTGTTCCCAAAAGCATCAGTAGTGATGGGATGAGGAACACAAAGCAAAAGGACAGAAATTTGGAGACTTTCAAGCGTCTCTAAACATACTTCCTTACACTCCTGTCTGGCAGTAAAATTTTTTAGTGTAACACCCTTCACCAGAAAGCCACCTAAAACAAAATGAAGAACTAAAAAGACAGCTAGAGGCACAACTAAAAAGAGAGCTAAAGTTTTTCCAAGACTGCAGCTGAATGAAATATGTGAAGACAAAAGCCACCACAGGGCAGGAAAGAACCATTCCAACAGCACCATAAATCCCTCCATTTATACAAGAAATAATGTCCATGTGATACATTTCATTTTCACTCTGTGCAGCCAAGCCATGGGACGTGGATTTTCTCGGTATCATGATGTGACTTTTGATGGGCTTCAAAAAACACACGATAATCTTCAAAATACCATGAAAATTCAGAAATGCTATTAACAATAAAAAGTGTTTTCCCCCCCAGATTTCCTATTTACATTTCCTGTGTTCTGAGGTTTAAAATTCCTGTGAAAATCCCATCTGGGGGCATGGAGAACAAAACTGGAAGAGGTCCATGAGCTCCACAAAAAACTTAATATAAAGAAAAAATTTTAAGGCACTCTATAGATAAACTACAAGACAGCACGTGCTGCCAGGATTACCCTTCAGGAACAATATGTGCCAGCACCTATTGGACTGTTTATGAAATTGGCCATTAAATTTAAACACTTTGGAGGATGGAGAAGAGCCTGTGGCTCGCTGGTTTTAATTACTTTGCTGAGGGGGGGCTAAGAGAGTGTGTGACAGCTCCAGGGATGAGCACAGCACACGGGAACAGCTTTGGACAAAGCTGCTCATGCTCCCCGTTACATCTATGCTCCACGAACTACAGCTTTTCAAATTTAAACAAATTAACCAGAGGCCAACCTTAAGGACATTTGACCCAAGGGCACTGAGTGGGGCATCAAAGGGGACACGGGGCACTCTCAGTTGCAAGCATGCACGGGCTTGCTGCCACCAGAATGTCCTGACACGTGTCCATCATGTAATTTTCAAAACAGCTGCTGCCCATGGGCGCTGTTGGAGTGTTTAATTACATGGAATAAGCACTGAGGGCCCCGTGCTGCTCCAGATCCCCCACAGGGCCACCACGCTGGGCTCCTCTCACCCCAGGTGACAGAATACAGCTGTCACCTGCAGGGTGGCTCCTTCTTGGTGCACACACAAATTATTTCCTGCTGGAGTCCATCCCCTGGCCTTGGAGTGCTTCTGGAGACAACCAAACACGCAGCACATGAAATCTGAACGTGCACCATCACAAACATTGGTTTCCTTTCCTTAAGAGGCAAAGGAAACAGCTCTCATTTTATTTTCAGGGTGCAACAGCAGCCAGCACCAAGGAAAACAGAGGCAGAAATACTTTTCTAAAGCCCTTTCCAAAAACATTGGCCATCTGCAGGCTGGATGATGGACCATGTCCACACACTGTGTGATCCCAGGAGCAGATTTCAGGGATTTCACATTTCTGAAGGAGACATTTTTGCAGCCTGTGTTTCTTTCAATCAACTACCTGCTTACTGGTTAAAGAAATATTAGAAATCCTACAGTTCATAGCTCTCAAGGTCCAAATTCATTATTTGAACATATAAATCTGCTGAGACAACATGCACCTTCTCCTCTATCCTAAAAAAGGGTTCCTGGAGCCCAGGCAGCAAGCCCTGTTCACATGGAAATGTTAAAGAAGAGAAACAATATCAGAGTGCCCCCAATGTTTATAATTATAGCTTTAATAACATTCCACCTCCTTTCTAATTTTTCCTCCAGGTTCCATTTTTGGCCTGTTCTCAGTGACAGCCTCTCACAGGCATTTCCAAACTACAACACATACTTTGGTGAACTATCAGTTTCACTTACTCCACACTGATTTTTACTTGATAGAAGCATTTATTTTTCCTGGTGGGGCTATGAGTTATTCCCTCATAAAGAATAAAGAATTTAAAGGATAAGTGCTCTCAGAAAGATTTAGCAGGTTTTAGTCATCCAGGTACACACCCATCTGTTCACTTTTATCTGGAGTTTTTGATGGGTTAAAGTTTTACATGGATAGAGGAAGGAATGACAGGATTGAAGTTTTAAGCTATGAGACTGTAGAGTAAATTAGGGTGGAATGAAACAGCACTACCAAGTTCAAGGAAAGGTGAAGGCTGTAGGTAGCAGACTCAATCAATAAATTATTGATCAAGTGTTTAAGCTAGAGAATGCTGAGGATGGGGCAAGATCTCCTAAGGAGCTAAAGCTGGTATAAGGACCCTGCTCCTGAAACCACACACAATGGAAAGCAAAGCACTTTGTTGATGTAGGGGCTCAGAAATGCTGCAGTTATAACCCTCATGGGCCAAGTTCATAATTTCACTGTATAAACTCAGTGAGGCAAGGTGGATATTTTCCTCATTTTTCCACAGTTTCTTCATCCTGTCTCACACTGCTGTACACCACCACTAAAATACAGAAAATGCAAAGTGAAACCCTAGTTCACACAAATTTTGACAAACCCTTACTACAAGACACCAGCTGGAACAGAGCATGCTGGATTCAGAACACACTTTGGCTCTCGTTTTACAAAACCAGCCTCTCAAGCCACACTTTACCAACCAGTGTGGAGCCCAGAAGTTATGAATATGAAAGAAAACTCTTCAGGGCTAGGTTATCCTCCCTCTCTTTGGCTTGGACTCCTTGCCCCCTCCTCAGACATGCCTGGAGGCAGCCTGGAGATCCAGCCTGTAGGAATGTGCTGGCTTCCCACAGCAAATTTCTGTGCCCTCCAAACGGGGTGAGTAAATATTCCCTAAATAAAATTTATCTGTCGATCATGCCACAGATGTAAAACAAATCAGGCTGTGTAAGACGAGAAGCTGGAAAAGAGAGATCACCCAGATTTACCCTCTTTCAACAGCTTTTAAAAAAAATCCTTTTCACCCCAGATGCAGCCTCTCTGGACCGCCCTGATGCTCCCACATGGGTCCCAAGAGGACTCTTACATTCCTGGGCACAGCACGTGGCAGAGGGATGGGAGCAGGGGACACATCTCCTACATCCAAGGAACTGACACTCCAACACCATCCAGCTGCTCATCCATTGCTTCCTTCCCAAATATAACCAGCTACTTACCCCATATCCCCAAACTTAACAAATAGCTGGGGCACTATTGCTTTTTTTTTAATGAAAAAGGGAAAGTATCAGAAAAAAAAAGAGAAAGAAACAAAGAAAGAAAAAGAACAGACACAAAATTAAACAATCTACCTTAAAATAAACTCTGCAGCATTGTCTGTCTCTTGTCAAAAAGTTATTAGGGAATAAAAGCGACAGACTGTCTACTAAGATACATCCCATGACCAAGTGAAACACCTAAAACTTGTCAAAGACTTCCCTCTGTTGATGCGTCTGTTTATCCTTAGTCCCCACAAGGGTTACGTTACTGTATATTCTTGGAGGGTGGAAGATTTTGATTTATTTGTTGCAGGGAAAGACCTTTTCTTTCCCCCACCTGATTTCACCATTCTGATGTGACAGGTCTTTGTCTGTTACTCACATAAACCAGAGAAGTCCTTGACTAAAACCAGAGTCCATGTAATTATTTTCCCTTAAAAATAAAGTCAATAAAACTGGCAAATATGAACAAAACTGGAACTGATCTATCGAAGAGCTGTAAACAGATTTTCCTCCAGAGCGCATTCTTCACATTGAAAAATTACTACTGGTCAGTATTAAAACCAGACAAATGGTGTGGTGCTTTGGTGAAAAAGGAGATAAAACAACTCATGTGGACAAGTTACAGAAATGGGTAAAGGAGATGGTGCCTCAGCCCAGACAGCAATTAGCTTTTGGGAGCTCGGTGTCTGGTGTCCAGCCTCTGCCAAGCATTGCACGTAGGGCCCTACAGAACCTATCACAGCAGAACTGAAACACCAGGCTCGGCCAGCTCTGCTTGAAACTGGGCTTCAACCACAGCTTTGATGTGGCTGTGCACTGGGTATGTTCCCATGAAGTTTTAATTCTTGTTCAAACTGCGGGAGGGTGGAGCAAGGACGCCAGGAGGGCTCAGGAGAAAAGTGCTGCTGTGGGGGCAGTCTGGAAAGGGTTTCCTCTGCAGTGTAGCCAAAAACATTCAGAGATTTAAAAACTGTTTGCAGATGAATCTGCAAACGTACCCATCTGTACATTTTTTTCTGAGAAGAAACTTTAAATGAAAATTAAACCGAGCAAATAAAGCAAGCTACAGCTATTGAAATAGAAGGTGTACAGATCATGGGAAGGAGAAAAGAGCAAGAGAAACACTTTGTACTGGAAGGTGCATCCAGGAGGACAAGTACACAAGAGTTTGAGTCTGAGCAAGAGCAAACTGTGTCAGAAATCAATCTACACCACGTCAGCTGGACAGACGGAGTGAGGGATCTTACCTGTTAACATTGCTAAGACCAGATTCAGCACAAAAATTCATTTGGTTTCTTCATTATCTCTTCTTGGGGAGCAACTGAAACTCTCTTTTCCATTCTGTGAATATCTACTTTTATTTGCTTTTGTCTCAATGCAACCTGAGTGATGTCACGGCAGCCCAACAACAGCAAAATGCTTTTCTCCCAGTGCTGTGAGGAATCCAGAGCCTAGGGTACCTAGGAATTCCCTGCCTTCCTGGACCATTCCTCAGAGCATCCCAACACCAACACAGCACTGCTTCTTGGGATTCTATCACCCAGTGGTATTGAGTCAACCAGAGAAATGCCTTCAGACATGAAGTGAAGAAAAATCCCTGGCCTTCCCAGAAGGAAGTGCAGGGGGCAGTTCAAAGCTGAACCCTATGAAAACCCTGGTCACAGAGGGTTTTGCCTTTTAATATGGTTTAGATTAAAATCCTATCTGTCTCCACAACTTTGATGAAAGTCTTGTTTTCCATGTCAACTGAAAGCAATGAACTGAAACAAAGAACTTGACACATGTACATGTCTCCAATGTACAAACAACTGGCTGTTTCCATAGAAAAAACAGAGAAAAAAACTGAAATAAAAAAACTAAAAAAAAAGAATTCTTGATTTTGTAATAAAGGCCACATGGTCCACTTAAGTGAGCGCAGAATTGGAGAGGCAAAACTGATCAGTTTTACCCAAACATCAATACTGATTTCATCCCTTACTTCATCTCTTCTTCATCCCAGGACACATTCCTGTGAGAACTGCAGAACTCACCTCTTACTCAGCAGAGCATTGGCAGAATTAATTATTGAGCATTTAATCAGATCAAACAGTGAATGAACATACCCTGAAGTACGAGTTCATGGAAAACACAAAGCAAACCCAACATCATCGACCGAATTTTTGTGGTTGAATGCAAATCTCTTATCTGTACTCACTGGAACCATTCTGGTCTGGGCTGCACACAAACTTATTTTGTACACCAGAGTCAAACACAGTTCAACAAAGCAGAAAATCAACAGAAACGCCATTTGGAAGCTGGATATTACAAACACCTCTTGTGAAATTTTAACACCATCAGACTCCAGATTTTGCCCTGATTTGGGAATAAACTGATATTCTGAACCCCATCTTACAAATCTCACAAATGCAAACTCAACCTTGCATCCACTGGGCACCACTATCAGCAAAAAGTCACTGATCAATAATGCTGGCACTGTAAGTTCAAGCAAGGAATAGTACTGGCAAAGGCTTTGGATCTGAGCTGAAAACCCATTTAGTGGAGAATATTTTATTGTGGAAAAGGACGTGGAAACAGAAAATAAGTTAAAATGATAAATAGACCTGAATAGAAAACCCGTGGTTATAAATGGAACAGTCGCTGTGAGCAGACAGTTCTGTACATCCACATCTGTTCCAGTTCAAAGCAGTTCATGTGAACCAGGGGAAGGAACTATTTTTTCCTTCAGTGCTGCAAACCTATCTGCAGTCTGGCCAGGGCACAGGGTAGGAAAAGGGAGAAACCACCATCACGGGCTCAATCCAAGTTTCAACGAGATGGAGCTGCCACCAACATCTCTTCTTGCTTTTCCCCATTTTCCCTCCCATATTGAAACACACTTAGAAGAGAACAGCAACATTTGCAAACACTTGTAATTAAAGCTGTTTGTTTTTGCTAAAACCAAGCCTAACAAAAGTTCTGTTTTTGTTCTCTGCTCACAGATAGTTTCTGTTTCACAACTGTCCCTTCTGGGGCCACTTTGATGCTAACGTGGGAAAAGCAGGCAGAACAGTCAAACAGGGAAATAAATATATAAAAATAACGGGGGCTGCTCCAGGACTCATTCAGGTTCCAGCAGAGCTCAGATTTCCTGCCTGTGGATAGCTGAAACACTTTATCTACCCAGTTTGGTCTTTGTTTCTCTTATATCCTCTTTTCTCCTTCCTTTGTATCTTAAAAATGAATTTTAAAAAAAGTGACAAGGAAACAAAGAAAGCAGAGGCAAGAAAAATGTGGTGCAAAGAAACAGAAAGAGGACTCAAAAAAGGGTGAAAGCTGGAATTAGCTCCCTGTTTTGCTCTGACAGCAATACCATACTTCAGAGGAAAGACAGTCCCCTGTAATAACCTGTCATGAAAAGTATTTATTTGCCTACTTACATTATTAAATGACTACACACATACAATCCATAGGATTTAAAAGCTTTTTTTTTTTAACATCAGATTGTTCACATTGAGGTTGAAATATGTTTATAGGGTCCCTGAGTTTATTTGCCACAGGAAAAACGAGAAAATTCCCGCAAACAACTCTGCTACTGACAGAAAACCCGCTCAAGTCAGTCAATACTGAGTAATTGCTGGACTGAAATCAACCACAAGCTCCCAGGAACTGCTTCAACTGGGTTTTGCCTTAAAGATTGAGTGCTGTGACTGGTGAGGCACTGAAATCCTCAGCTACCATCAGACATTGCTTCCAAACTGGATGGCAAAGCCTCCACTGGAGCAGAGCTCACGAGAAGCTCCCCAAAAAGCAGAGATCTTCCACTTCAACTAAATAATCCTTAAACCCCCTTACACAGATGCATGAATGGAGGGGCAGGGCTGTATTGTCAAATGCTGCTCGTGTCAGGTGGAGAAAATGCTGTGGAGGGTGGGAAGCTGCTGCAGATTTCCCTGGGACACAGAGGCATGGAAGCTGTTGGGACACACGGGAGGGTCTCCTGCTCAGCTGCCCACTTGCCACCAAAACCAGGGCTATTTGTACACTTAAGTGCTTCTCTGGATGAGGGCCAGAGTGCATAGGGGATTGCAGGGGACAGCCCCCAGGAGCTATTTTGAGAAAATGGACTGAAAAGAGAGAAAAAGGAAAGCTTTCGTTAATTTATATTATCAAGACCACAAAGATCTTGTTTTGGAAATGATAATCTGTTTCTTTTAACTGAGAGCTTCTTAGCAAGATGCTACAAGGAGAAGCTTTAAAAATTAAATTATTTCATCTGCCATTTAGAAACTATTAGCTTTAAAAGGCTTAGATTTGTTTTTCTATGCCTCTGGTATGTAACGATGCTTAAAATCTAAACCAAAACCTGTTTCTGCTCTTCCTCTGATAATTAGTAGATGGTCCCTGGTTTTCATTATCCAACTATTCATTTATATTGTTAGATGGGCTTAAATGGTTAAGATTAATCAAAACTACTTTATCACAACACACAAAAGACGTCTGTAAGAATGGGACCTGTGAGCACAATTTCTCTTGCAGCCAATGACTTGTCATTATTTTCAGTGTGTTTGAGAGACCAGGTTTATTCTCAAAAGAAAATGATCAGCTGCAAATTTACAAAATAAGCTATTTAAATTTTACAGTGTGATGGCACTCCTCAGTCCCCTAGAAAGTAAGCAGCAGAGTGAATAAGCATGGCCCAACAGTTCAGACTGCAGTTCTGAAGTAAGGAGCACCTAGAAGAGTTTTACCCTGTGTGATCTGGGGCAGACACAGAGCACTCTGCCTCTCCCACCTTCACTTACACAGGGTCTGACCCTGGACAAGTGTTTTCTTCTCTCAGCTGAATCCATTTGAAGTGAACTAAAATGACAGTTCTCGTTCTCTGTTACCTGTCAAACCCATAAATTCGACATATTCATTCTTGAAATATGCCAGAAGTTCTGCAACTTGAATGCAGTGCAGATGGAGAGATGGGCTCTCACAATGATTCCCTAAAGTTTTTGAAGTCCTCTAATATCTGTGGATACAGAAATACCTTCTAAAGCACGTATAAAAGGGCCGGGACGTGATTTTGGTGTTCAGCCTCTTAACCTGGGATCTCCTGTGTATCTCTGAGTACAATTGTTCAGAAACAGGATCTGTTCCTATTCCAAGAGCCCAAACATCATCTAACACCCCAGGGCACACGAAGTCAAATATTTCTCCAAAATGACTGCATTTGAAATCTGCAGCACAAGAAGAGTTGTCTCTGTTAGCTGAAGTGTGTCCTGGCAACGTACCTCAAACTGCTCTCTCATGCCTTTAGCTGGCCTCAGCTTTCTGGCAAATGGATTATTGACAGCAATAAAGATTCAAAGATGAAATAACACTTCAAATCCATGTCCCTGTCAATGTCAATGCTATACCCTAAAAGACAAACTGCAAACACAACCCTGCTAGTACAGTGCTGGTACCCAAAACCCCAGAAACTTGAAATGAAAGTTAAGGATTATTCAATTCACACCCTCTGTACAATCAGTTATGCTGATTAAAAAACAATGGAGTATGTGGACACTCACTCTTCATTATTCTGTTTGCCACTAAGAGAGGCACTCCCAAGATATATCCTGGCAAAGGAAATGGTGCTCAGCATGGTTTAGCTTATATTACTTGCCATTTTTAGGGCGTGAACAAAATTACAGCGTCTTGTGCTACTGTTGTACAGAGGCAGCCTTGAATTTCACCCAAAGGAGACATCTACCTAAAATTCCTGATAACAGTCATTTATTTTCAGATCTGTTTGATTCAAATTTATGGTTGGTTTGGGGCAGCAGCATGATGAACTGACTGTATGCCCTTGGAGAATAAATCTGTGAACATACATTGCTTGAGCTGATTAAAGGAAAATAAGTGTTGCTTTGGATGTTGGTCTGATGAACCTTAGAGATAGTGTGAGAGGAATAATTTACTGGAATCTCACTTTTATTACTTTAGTGATAAACTAGCCTTAAGAATTCCACTTCTAATGATATTTTTTTTAACTCTTTGCAGAGCTGCAAGGTCTTACCACATTGGAGGCAGATGCAGAAAGCAGCTTTCCCCTCCTTGCTGCCCATGCCATTTGTAAGACCCCTGAGGCACAACCTCAGAGCCAGCCCTTTCCCTCACTGACCCCAGAGCTGTAACTCCTACACCTGGCGAAAATTCTGGAAAAACGCCTGGCTCCACATCCTTACTTTGTGACTCAGGCTCATTTCTGTTTATACTCCTGTGAGCTGAAGAATGATGATGACTAGTAGCTATATAGATAAATAAAGTATATTAACTCAGAGGAAGTAAAAAGGGAAAACCATTAATTTATTTTTAGAAACCTGTTCTTGCCATTCATCAGAAGAAGAACATCCAAAAGTTTGCAGCGAGATACAAGCAACTGGATGGGGTTTGCTGACCACATACCAGCATTCAGACTACTCACAGAGAAGAATTTGCCTTCTTTAGACCAGTCCCAGACTCCGTGCCAGGAGCACAGGATACAGACAATAACAGAGTAGTTTCCACTAGCAGGAAAGACTGCTTTCACCACACAGGCTACAGCTGCTTGGGCTCCCCCTTCCAGTGGTCCTGCAGCAGATTCCCTGCTCCAGATGCACCTTGGCACCAGGTGGTACATCCCAAACTGCTGTCCACACACCTTCCATCAGCAGTGCCCACACCAGGGAAAATGTCCCAAGGTCCAAATTGTCCTCTCCAGATGGACAGACCAAGGTCCTGCACCCCGGCTGGGACAATCCCCAGATACAGAGAATGGATTGAGAGCAGCCCTGAGGAGGAGGACTCGGGGTTGCTGGCTGAAGAGAAGCTCAACATGAGCTGTCAAGGTGTGCTAGCAGCCCAAAAACGCCATGCCGTGGCGTGCCACAAAAACGGCGTGGCCAGCAGGCTGAGGGAGGGGATTCTGCCCCTCTACTCTGGAGCACTGCATCCAGGTCTGGGGCCCCAACATGGAAAGGATGTGGACATGCTGGAATGAGTCCAGAGGAGGCCAAGGAGATGCCCCAAGGGCTGGAGCTATCAATGGAGCCAGGCTGGGAGAGCTGGGGCTGTTCAGCCTGGAGAAGAAAAGGCTTTGGAGAGACCTTAGAGCCCCTTCCACTGCCTAAAGGGGCTCCAGAAGAGCTGGAGGGACTTTGGACAAGGGCCTGGAGTGCCAGGACAAGGGGGGAATGGCTTCAAACAGGGAGGCCAGGTTCAGATGGGATATTGAGAAGGAATTGTTCTCTGTGAGGGTGGTGAGGCCCTGGAACAGATTCCCAAGCTGTGGATGCCCCATCCCAGGAAGTGTCCAAGGCCAGGCTGGACAGGGCTTGGAGCAACCTGGGATAGTGGGAGATGTCCCTGCCCATGGCAAGGGGTGGAACAACATGCTCTTTAAGGCCCTTTCCAACCCATACCACCCTGGGATTCTGTGATTGTGCCAAGGCTAATCAAAACCAAAGAGGTGATTAAATCTGGATCTGGATGCTCAACTCCCAAAAACTGAGTGAACTCAGGACACCCCATACACCCCTTGCTTCCCCTCCTCTTGCTGGTTTGCCAAAACAGCACCAATCCAACAGTGGAAAACCTTTTGGGGCCAACAGCGTCACGCCACACTCATGATGAATTTAATGGGATTTGCATAAAAGCTTCCATCTCTTGCGGCCCCCAGAAGTTATTTTTTTCTGGGCAGTCATACCACAAGCATAAAGTCACACCATATTTTGAATCTTTGCCTTCCAAAATCCGGGAAGAATTGCAAGGCACGCTCATTGACATGTCTTGTGGTGTGTGGGCAGCCAAGATGCCAGAGTGCAAATGGTCAGACACAAATACGCAAGAGGTTTTTCTCTGACTGTTAATGCTGCTCTGGACAAGTGTCTGCAATCATCCTTACTTCAAAGTAGTAAAAACCCTAAAACTTCAAATGATGCTTAGCCCTGAAACGTCTACCTTGGTTCCCTTTCCACTTCTTAAGAAAAATCATAGAACTCCTACAGTATCATGTTGAAAAGTAGAGTTTTAAAATGTATTCAGAGTTCATTATTTTACCTCCATGATGTCACTGAAGTCACTATCTGATCACTTTTCCTATTCAATTTTTAACAATGTGTCCTGAATCTGCTCTGAAAGTGTAATTTAGTTGCTAGACTTTTCCCTTTTTTCACTAATTGAATGCTGTGAAATGTATTTCTCTCTCCCTGGCACATTTTCCCTTAGTAAACCTTACTTACCAACACATGGATCCCTATTGCACATTGCAAGCTTGTTCTGCAAGCAGGGTATCAGCTGACGTCAATGAAGATGTACAAGGGACACCAAATATTTTGCAATGTGTTTAGGAAACAGAGATTTTTCTTGTTTTAGTATGTACTCATCAGGATACAAATAGAGGGAGAGGTAAACCAGCAGGGCTGGGAGCCAGGAATGTGTAACTCAGATTGCTGTGTATCACTAATGTCATGATAGAAGTTCAATGATTTATAGGATATGAAAAGAGCAGTTAATGCCTGCAAACCACTTAGGCTTTCCATAACAAGAGTTCAGGTTTTAAAACTCCCTCAGAGCACTTACACTTATGTGGAAAAAGTCATAGGTGTTTGTGTCAATTTAAAAAAAGAAAAGGTTCTGCCTGTCAGAGCTGCAGTCTGAAAGGCCATCTCAGTAATTGTATACATTATTAATATACCACTGATAGGAATAAGAATGTACATCCAGGTCCTTACACAGTTAGAGAGCTGCCAAGAATAAATCAGATATGTAGATAAGGTAAGCAGGCAAAGATATTAAAGAGGAATGGGACTGGGTCTGGTGTTACTGCTATCTTTCCATCAGTTCAAATCTGGAAATAGTTTCCGTAATGGCTGGAAGGACAGACTGCCAGCACAGGGTTCAAAAAATGTGAACTGTGGGAGTCTGAAGAAGACAGCAAACACTGGCATGTGGGCCAGCCACAGAGGAGAGGCAGGGACAAGGCAGTGGAAAGAGCAAAGGGAGCTGGAACACAGAACACACGGAGCAGCACAAAGGAACAAAGGCGAGGTGAGGACGGAGCGGGACACGGGTCAGCTGCTGCGGAGAAAGGCTGAAGGATGCAGGGAGGTTAGGGGGCAGGGAGAAGGGCTGACCCTCCCACCAGGATGTAGTACTACTTTCAGAAATAGAGGGATGAGGGATACAAATCAAAGGCTAAAGCGAATAAATAAGAGTCTATTTCCCTGAGGGCATGTGGGCTCGCCTAGGAGCAGCGTGGTGACTAATGCAGGCCAGCAGAGGAGCTCTGCTTCCTGTGCAGTCCAAGGCTCCCGAGCTGGGCAGACATTGTGGTTGTTGCTAAAAGGCCCACACTGACCATAAATTACCTGGCAGGAACAATGGAGACACCACTATCTCTGTGCTCTTCAAAGCACCAGAACAAAGTGGCGCAGTGTTAGTGGCATTGCTCAGATCTAACAGCTGGCACAAGATGACTTAGCACCACTGAAAATAACCCCATGACAGGGCCCCAGCAAAGCTGGCAACCCCTGAAAATGTGTCATTTGTAAAACCCCCTCCCCCTGGGATTTGTACCTATGACAGAACTGCAAGTCTTGTCCTGATCTCCGGTTTGGCTGCAAACATGGGTGAGGTCAGGGAGGGGAGTAACCCCATGCCAGCTGAACACCTTCTGCAGTCTCTGAAATCATACAGAGCTCTTTCATCCCACTGTTGCTAACTCAGCTTGTGTAATAAAACGTGAGGCTGTGAGCAGAAGGGTTTTGTCAGAATCCCTGAAAACACTCAGAAGAAATGAGGAGAGTGGTGACTTCCATTCCTGGAGCTCATTAAACCAGCGGTGCACCTATGCCGTGACCCAACAATTCTATATGAAATGCTTGTTTGGATAGCATAGATACTTCAAATTCCCAATCATCTTGCCCGAGGACACTGCCAAGGACTTCGGACAGGCTTTCCTCTGGAGCCTGCTTGGTGCCTTTGGCTTTCCCAGATCTTATCCCTGTGCTGACTGCCCTCTGTGGCAAATGAGGATATAGCAGAGGGATCCTGAGAGGATGCCTGTGCCTTCCGAAGGCACAGGGCAAAGGTTCGTGAGTACCTGGACAACAGAGAGCAGGATGCTGAGCTCTGTGTGGAGGCTAAGGGGATCTCTTGCCCCAGGAGTCACAGACTTTGCTGTACAGTGTGATACAGGCACCTCTTCAGCACTATGATCTCAGTGAGAACAGCTCCTTCCTGCTGGAGAGGTTTCTGGACAGGGGTGTATCCCAGGGGATCTTGTCCAGAACCCAGCTGTGTAAGATGCCAAACGTGCTCAGGTTAGTGCCAAGTATCCCCAATAAAATGGGAGGTGGGGCCAAACTTGGCTTTCATCAACCTTTCACGCAGTAAAGTCCTCAAGCTTTTCATGCCTGTCACAGCCCCTTCCTTTCTTCCTCTCCCCAAAGTGATCCTAATTAAAAGTGAGCCTTATTTTCCAACCACAGCACATCCCCAAGCATTTCCTTTTCTTAAAAATGCCAGAACCCAAAGGGTGCAATTCAAGTCAAAAGGGACATTTTTCCCTTCCCGGTGCCAACACACACTGCTACCTCCCAGGGTTACTCTGCTGCCTGCCTTCTGTTTTGGCACGTTGCTTTCCCCCCATATTTCACATCACACACCCATGCAACCTCAGCATGTGGCCCCAGAGCTCTGCACCATCTTCCCAGCACATCCACCTCACCTGGCTCCACAATGTCCCGTTTCCCACCACCCCAACGCCCTGTCACAGCTCCCAGTGACTGCCAGGCTGCCCTGCTTGCTGCCAGCCTGGGGCAGGACAGGGAATGCTCCCCGTGGCACATGCCTGCAGTCCAGCACAAAGCCAGAGCTGCTGCCCCGGCCGTGTGCGTGCTCACCCCCAGGAATGAATAAGTTATTACGACAAATTAAAATATTAAGTTAATGATGTGCATGACTGCAAGTTACAGAGCTGGAAAAGAAGTCCTAATTAAATCAATACAGTTATTAGTCCCTTGTCATCTCTGATTAATTATTAGCTTAATATGCTCCATCACTTTCACTGTTCGTGGAAAGAGCTGCAGTGCTACTGGGGAAGCTGGGCAGTAACACCAGAAACCTACAGAGACATGCTGGAACTCCCAGCTCTGGATTGAACAAGGTCTTTCAGAGAAGAGGGGAAGAAACATTTCATTTTTTGGGGCGCTGGTCGGACAGCATTTAAGTTTGTTTTCAAAGGGGGCAGATGTTTGCTCAGGGGATTTTTGACTGCTGAAAGGTTAAGGGGTAAAGACTTGACTCCTAAAGCTGGGCTTAGTCCCGGGCACTTGTCCCGGTGCCTCCAAGCTTTTCTCTGCAGTGACAGGATGTCACCACGGCCCTTTCAGAAGCCATCATGCCCCTCCCTTGCCCCAGAGTCCACCCCAGTTGTGATCCTCACCTCATCCTCACCAGATACACTCGTTACCCCAGGGCACAGAGGAGGAGTGGGCACATAATAAGCTGGCAGGCATCAGCTGTGGTGCCCGGCTCCTCAGGGCACAGATGTAGCTCAGGACACCTGTCCTTTCATGCCACCGACAGGGCCAAAAATAATGTGCTGAGGTCACTTTTCTCCTTGGTAGTGATAACTGAAACAGTACTTTGGATTTAGGCAAGAGATAGTATTTACCCAGAGCTCAGGGAGCAGAGTTTCCCTTTTGCTTTGCTGTCTTCCATCATCCTTTCACTGCCCCTGACTTTTTCCTAACTCCTTGCAATGAGCAGGTTTCCTTTGCTGTCTGCAGGAGGATTTTTTTGAGTGAAAAAACTTCAAGGATGAGTCTCCACATGTCTCTCCAGCAAGTCACAAAGTAAATTTGTACCACAAATGCTGCTATCTCATTAGACAGGAGTTTTGTCTTGGAAACAGCTTTTACAAACAAGCTCTTTTGGATAGGTTATCAACAGAAATACAAACACACGCTGCCGAGAACAAAACTGCTCCTTGAACTCATCAATGAAGCTGTTCATGCTGCTAATGGGTGATTCAGTAAATTAAATAATGTCACTGTAAAAGACTGTGCCTCTTAAAGATAAAAAGCTACTCAAACGATTTCTCAGGACTCTCACCACCCTATTGCTGTGATTACCTCGTGATAAATTGCCACCTGCCCCATGAGTAATGGTAGTTCCCAGTGCCATTTTATCATTTAGTCCTCTTACTGATATCTCTGTTAATGTACTGCCACAACACTTCAGCTTCCCATGCTCTACTTGCCTTCCACTGCAGTTGTGCAAAGTTGGAGCTCCTTATTTCCAGAAAGAAGTTAAGGTGGGAGACAAGCAGTGTCACGCAGAAACCCTGTCCCCTGCTCCTTAGATATAAAGCCCACCTGTTTTGTGTCAGACATTAAAGAAAAACTTTAAATTCTGAGCACTCTGGCCAGCCTAGGTTTGATGAGTAAATAGCATTTCTTCTAGAAATGGGCTGAAGTCCAGTGAAATATTTGGCTATTTAATGAGCAGGCTCTAGGATAACAGTTTTCGTGGGAATCCAAAAAGAGGGAGTAAAGAAAAGGGCTCCCCATGCTATTCTTAGCTGCAAACAGCTAGATTTGGAATTTTGATTGTAAAGCATGGAATTTATAAATGGTGCCATGCTAAATTTACTTCATTTGTATACAATTCAACTGGATAATCAGAAGTGTTCCAGCATGTTCCTGGTTAGCATCTTGGTTCTGGTTTTATTGTCTTCAAGCTGGTAGAAAAAATGCGTTCAGTAAATAGTGCTTGCAAAATCTGTGTCCCAATGCGTGTGCAGGAAGGTTTTCTATACACAGATTTTATATAGATGCACATGTAGGTGCACATGCATGCACACAGACCCTGAGCCGTGATTCATTTCCAGAGGGAAGCCAAGGAAATTCCCACCCCCTACCATTTAAACGATCTGCTCTTTGGCACCAAACATTCTGCAACTTCTCAGCCAAGGAATGTATTTTCCCCTTCCAATATATATAATTTATTTTGCTGCACACATTAGTTAATGATAGTGGGATACATGATTTAATCAGCTCTGTAAAAACATTACTGACAACCTCAGACAGATCCATTTCATTTAGTAAGTTTTTTTTTTTTTTTTTAGCTCGTCTTCCGCAGCACGGTGTGAATTAACAGCAATCATCAGCTCAAGGATTTGTCACATATACTTGGTACTCCGACAATTTTTCATAATTAGATTGGCTTCCCGCGGTTAGACGAGCTTTTAATTATGATATTAATATAGGTTAAAAGGACTTTACACTGTTTTACGCTTCGGGGGGGCGGGAGGTGGAAAGCGGGAGGTGGGAGACGAGCTATTTCATTTCACCGGTACTCTGCGGCGATTATTTCTGGATTTTTAAAAATAGTCGATGAAACGCTAATAATAAATCCCTTATCGGGGCCGCCGGGGCGGTCGCCCGCCGAGCCGGTCCCCGGCCGGGCAGGAGCGCGCCCCCATCCCGCACCTTCCCCAGCGCGGTGCCGGCCGAGACTTACGCGGTCCCCAGGGCGCGGCGGCCGGCAGCCTGCGCAGGTGGATCTCATCCTTCTCCATCGCCCGTCCGAGCCCCGCGCGGGGCGGCGGCGCCGGAGCGACGGCGGCAGCTGCGGGCGGGGACAGCGCGGCCGCGAAAGGTCAGCGCGCCCCGCGCTGCGGGAGCGCCGCCGCCGCCGGGCCCCGCACTCGCCACTCACGTCGGAACCCCCCGCGCCGATTCCTGGTCCTTTTTTCTTCCCAGAAGCTCCCGCACCTTCCCGGTGTTTTTCCCCGAGGTGAAAGGGAAAAGCGAGGCTGGGTGTGCTGCTGAAGCACCGGGATCGCTCGCCCGAAGTGCAGGCTGGCCACTCCCCGTGTTTCTCACAGCCCCGGTGGGAAAGGTGACGAGATTCCCAGCTGGGAGAGCAGGGTTAAGGTTCTCCATCCCGCCGGCACGGGGGCAGCCGGGGCAGCCCGTCTCCTGGGAAAGTTTCTTCTCTCAGGTCTGGTCCAGGAGGGATGCTCTGAATGTCACCATAGACACCAACAAACTCGGGTCCTCAAAGAACACATTTTTGTAACATTTTTTTTAGAAATGTGAGGTGTGAAATAGCTGGCACTCACTTTTTACACCTCCCGCTGCGTGGCTACAGTATTTGTACAGGGGTTTGAATAGGATTTCAGGCTATTCCCCTTTTCAGTGCCTCACAGGGATTCCCTGGTCTTCTCCAAAGTTACAGCCTGAGCCCGTGCTGTGCTGCAGAAACCCACTCAGGCAAGCCTGACACAGATTTATCTGCACCATTCCCTGACTGCTTTCTCTCATTTTTTTTTATTGTGATCTCAGACCAGCACTTAACCCTCAAAAATGCAAAGCCAGGAGTGTGCAAGGGCTCTGGCAGAAGGAAAGAGGCTCAGCAGGCTTCCCAACTTCTGGCTGGCAGCTCCCAAGTGTCCCACGTTTGCAAACTCCTCTCACTGCCGTGCTCCTGCTGTACCCAGGACCTTCCCGGTCCCCTTGCATCCAGGGAAATTGCAGGGACATTGCTGAGTGGCACTCGCCCCCAGGCTGCACATCATGGCTCTAATTCCACTCAGAATTCCCCTTTGCTACTGAAAATGTAGTGGGTTATGGCTTAGGTATCTCTGTGGGGCTGTGTTTTGGAAAAATGTAAAAGCATCTCTCCTGGGTGGGTTGAGGGTTCCTCAGGAGAGGCAGAAAACACAGTGTGGTAAATACATAAACTGGGGAATTTATGCATATGGACTTTTCCTTCATGGAGTATAAGCCCTAGAGGCCCTGAGTCAGGATGGTTTCAGGCTACATTTCCTATCTTTTTTTACTCCATTTTAACTTTTGGGCTGGTTTTGGGACAGTTTGGATGGGACTATTTTTAAAGTGCACATCACTGGGTTTAATTTTAGCAGGGGAAGGGGCGATTAGATTGTGTTGCACCAAAGCCTCACTCACCAGCTCGCTTAACCCCCAGATCAAAGGCACTTGGGAACGTGCTCTTTTCCCTGTAATTAATTTATTTTGGATGGAGATCTGCGACAGACCCAAATGTGGGCACAGGACCAACACATATATTTGTTTTACAAATGTGAGACACAAAGAGAAATCTGGGAATCATGCTGGATTCCAGTATCCCATCTTGTCTTGACCACAAGCTCCATGAGCATCTGCTGGATAGAGCTGGGGTGGGAATTCAGCCTGGATGTATGTACAGGGCCTTCAATGAAATCATTTTGTAGCAGGTTTTAGGAAGTTTTAATCTGATAAACTGGATTTTGAGAATTAGGTGTGTATTCCAGCTTCACACCTGAAAAAAAAATTAAAGCTGACGTCACTGCCTCATTTGAGGCGTTTAAATCTAAATGAGCAATAATTTATCTTAGTGCCCTGAAAATTAAAATACATTAATTGTTTGGTATTATTTTAGAAGGTCCTGGGCTGACACAGCCCAGATTTGAGTGGAAATGGAAAAATCTCAGCGCAGTGTGGAACCTGTGCTCCACCCACGAGTACTGAGAGGCAGGACAACAAATTCCCATCCCACATCCCTAAATGAGCTCTGGCAGATCCTTTAGCTTCTCTGGAGAAGCCCATTGTTGGAAACTGCTGTAAAGATAACAGAGAAACCATGAGTCTGGACAGAGCCTGCCCGACCTCCATCCCCCTGCACTGCTCCTCCACACTGTTCCTTTTACCTGTCAATATTCCCTCCTCTGCCTGGGCATATGGACTTTGTAATTGGGCTAACAAGGGACCACTCACCTGAGGTGACAGAGCCACGCTGTGGGACTGCTCAGGCTCCAACAGGCACAGAGGAAATGTGATTTGTCTTCTCAAGAGCCCCACGAGCTAAAATAGGCTGCTGGGATGACAGGAAGCAGAGACTCCAGCTCCAGTTTTCTTCCTCAGCCTGTGATAAACCCAGCGTGCCATCTCAACACATACTTGTGAGAGGAGCAGGAGAACCTGCTGTCTGTGCAATAAAACAAAAATGCTCTCCCAACAGTGAGGAAGGCGACAGCAGGGCTTGGCAGCCACACCTACAGTGAGTGCTCTTGCTGGAAATATTTACAGTCTGTAAAATGAATAGTGTGCCTTCCCAACAACACTAATAATGCAGCTCTGGGCTGCTGTGTTTTGGAGCTGAGTGGAGGCTCTGTGTGCTCGTGCTCTGAGGAAATGCCTGTGTGTGGCACCTGCCCCACCACCAAACCAACCAACCACCCACCCCTCTGCCTTTGAGCCACCTCTGGACTTTTTTCTGAAGTCTTCTACACTTTTGAGGGGCGCTCAGTGTAGGCAGGGATCCACTGCAGCTCTGCTCTCAGCTGGGGGACCCGGAGATAAGAGCCCATGTCCCTGGCAGGCACCCGGAGCAGCGTGAACACAATCACATGATGGTGAAACAAACCCTGGCCCTGGCGGTGACAGCAGCACAGCCCCTGCCCCTCGCCTCCGCTGCCACACACAGCACACTCCCTGCCTGTCGTGGCCTCACAGGCAAAAACAAAAAAGGAGATGTTGTTTAGAATCAGATTCTAGAGAGCCCTAAAACCACAGGTAATGTGGGAAAGATAAACAGGGAGTGATAAGTCACAATATAAAAGCTAAGGCATGCCCAGAGGAATTAGCAGGTGGCAAGATAAAATAAATAGGATGAGTGTTTTTGCCATGTAATGCACTGAAACCATAGGATTATTAAATTTCTATAGTATAAGTACATTTCTATAGGATAAGTAAATTTCTATATAGTAGTAAATAGAACAAAACTATATACAGAATACAGAACATTGTTACATTGTCGTGAGATACAAGTCAAGCCAGAAGCCTTTTTTTTTATTTTTTGAAAAGGGATGAGAAATATTTATGAAAAATAGCTCCAATGGTGTCTACTGTGCAAAGGAGTCTGGCTGTAATTTTCAGCTTAGTAAGCTCTCAAAGCTCTGAATGGTTGGAGAGACATTTGTGGGGATGTTCTATTTCTAATCTCCTTTCCTTGCTGCTTACCCCCGACAGACAGTGGGTCCTGGGTGAGGTGGACCTCAGAGTATGGCAGGTTCTTTTGGCTCTATAGCACTTAGCATTTATGTAGAGCTCATGTACCTAAAGCATAGACGATTTTATTTGTTTTGAACTCATTCAGGTCTGTAACTTCTGTGAGCAGTCTCTGCTGCTTTTCTTTTTTTAATTTTTAAAAATCTTTTTTGTGATTTAACATCAGTGAGAACAATGTTAGTTTGTAAATAGTAATGTCCAGGAGGAGCAGGACTTTTCCCTTTCTTAGGTCCCCACGAAATAATTTCACCACTTGTCAGCCACCAATCTGGGAAACACCCCGGGCTTTCCCATCAATGCTGCCGAAGTTTCCGAGCGTCGTTTTACAGAAGTTAGAGGCACCTCCCACTTCTTCCCGGTGCAGTTTGACAGGAACACCAGCCGAGAGCCCCGGCAGGCGTTTGGAATGGATTTAGGAGATGCTGTAAGCTGCGCTCTCAGGAGCGGCGGGGACAGGGTTTGACTCAGCCCGTGAGTCAGAGCTGCTCCCCGCTCTGCTAAGGGAAGGAAAGTTTGACAGCTGTGCCACAGCTGCACCGGCCAGAGGGGCGGGGAGGGAAACGGAGCTCACTCCTAATTGTTCTTAACCTTCTGCTATTGGATCCCGTCGCCCTCTCAGTCCCAAGGCTGATTGAACCGCAGCCAAACTACTGCTGATGTGAGTTTCCTTTTGGTGAGATTGCCATCATCCATCTCCCGTTCTCCAGTGGGATTCTGGTGCTGTGCTTAAAATTATCCATGCATTTAGAAAAGTTTTCTCTAATCCCAAGCACTTCTTGCTATAGGCAAGATGATTGGTCCATGGCCATTTCCGTAAGACATAGCAGTGTGTGTTCCCTGCTCTTTGATCTTTGTGACTAACAGCAGCACAAATTGATTACCTTCTTGAACTGAATCTTCAGCAGGTAACTATGAGAGGAAAAATCAGAATGGCTCTTAATGGTTTTTTTGGTGGT
>VXAX01002256.1:0-27725 GCA_013399835.1 Leptocoma aspasia | reverse complement strand
AAAAAAAAAAAAAAGGAAATTGTACCTTAGCCTTTCCAAACTGCAAAACTCAAGCTCAAAAGTAAAGCTTTTGAGCCATGATGCTGTTTCTTTTCCGTGCTGTGCAGGTCTGCTGCAGATTTCCCCTTCATTTTACAATACTCTTTTTGTATTGAGGAGGAAAAAGAACTTTGATCTGCAAAGCTAAGTTTTATCCATCAGCTCTGGAGCCGTCCTTTAAAAGGAATTAGTGTTTCCTGAATGCATTTGATACATGCAAAACCTAGAAGCAGCTAGAAACCTTGGACATACTAGGTAATAAAATCCACCAGGGAATTAGAAAAGCTAACCTGAGTGGAGAAGTGCACAGGGCTCATGAAACTCATTCCCATTCTCACACTCATCCCTTCTCCCCACTTCTTCCCACTTGGCACCAGCACACAGAAAACCATTTCCAGTGACAGAGGAAAGAGCTGCCTCCTTCTCAAGTGGCTCTGCTTCCGTGGCACACGGTGCTAGAAACAAACCAAAGCACTGATAAACACACACTCCTTGCCTTAAAAGCACCTGGCTCTGAGAAAAGGAGGTGTCAGCAGTGGCTTCAGCACTCTGGGAGTGTGTGGCTGTGCTCATTTTGGACATCAAACACACAGTTGATGAGAAAAACCTCATCTGGCAGAGCTGTACCAGCATCACCCTGAGCCTTGCAAAGCTGGAAAAATTGTGATAGCTCTCTTGATTTTTGTCAGGGTGGAGGAAGACATCCTTTCCTCTCACCTGTCACTGACACTTTGTCAGTGGGTCCCTTGGTAGAAAACCTGCAAAGGCTTTTCTTCCCAGGGAGAAGCACATTCTCAGCACAGAGTTTCTATAAACAATCTCTGAGCTGTGCTCTGTTCAAGGACATTGTCCCTCTGCCTGGCTGTGGGAGGAAGCTGGTCCTGGTTATCAGCTCTCACTTTGTAGGGTCACAGGGACAGGAGAGAGAGAGGAGAGAAGGATTCTGCCCCAGGCAGAGTCACAGCATTCTGAGATTCTGGTACAGGGCAGCAAGGAGAAAGCATCTGAGCTCTGTACATGGGCACGATACAGCCCAAGCCTTTGAACAATGGAGTCGTGTTAATAAATAATATTCAAGCCTTCTGATACATGGAGTCAAAGAGCCCTGATTCATCACGTCAGGCCGTTCGTAATGAGTGGACTCGTAATTCCCACCTGCACACCACTGCCCTCCTTTCTGGGCAGTGAGCAACCCCTGACCCAAAGTTTCAGTTCAAACCATAACAAAGACTAGAAGCTGGGGATAAAATCCTGGAGAGGAATTTCAGCTTCTGTGGCCTGGGTCTGGTGCCAAGAAAGCTTCCAGCAGGATGAAGGGGTGACCAGCACTGGGTGGGAATGGCACCACCACCAGGAGAGCCCAGGGGAGCCCTGTTCAGCAGCCACTGGGCTTGCAGGGTGATAAAAATGAAGGAAAGAGAGATGTGTGATGAGGATTTTGTGGTTTGAGTCTGCCTCCTTTCACTGGGGTGATCAAAAGCAGCTCTGGCTAAGTCAAAAGTTTTAATGGTAAGGCGGGGAATAGTAACAAATCATTAAAAACTTTAGGGTGCTGTCAGACAATCTAGTGTTTAAGTTTTGGTAAGAGGCTAAAGCAGCAGTTTAAGAGTTGCCTAGTGTAAGGTTTAACTATCTATATATATTTTATTAACATTCATTTTATAATTACCAACATGTTATTGTGCCAGATGTATGTTTATAAATACCATCAGACTCACTGTAGCACCAATTTCACTGTGATAATTTTGTGTGATAAATATTGACATGTTTGTCTTAGAAAATGATCTCTTTTGCTTTGGAGTCTTTAATTAGTTCCGCTTTCTGTCATTCCCTGGAATTGATTTTTGCATGTTTGCTCTTTGGGAACTGGGTGTACAATCCTTGCACAGCTGCCAGAACTTGGGTGATGTGTTGTTCATCTCTGGAGCTTTGTTAAAGTGTTTTGAAAAGTGAAAAACTGAGGTTTCTATAAATCTGCCAGAGATTTGTAGCCAGTTTTGTTATTTTTTAAATTTCTTTTTTAAAAGTTGAAGAAACTTGGAAATGGGCAGGAAAAGTTTAAAAGTGTTTTCTTTAACAGTTTGAAACATCGTATTTCATGCTGCTATTATAAACAGTGAAATGCCCTGTTCCCTTATTTGGTTAAAAAAGCAGACAAGCTATATCCATCGAGTATTCTGCCTTTAGAACCTTTTTTAACAATTATTAATTACAGTGCATGCTGGTTGGCATCCCAGCTTGGTGCTACTGAGCTGAGAAGCCAAATATTGAAAGTTTCTTTTTGAAGGTTCAGTTCATAACCCCTCTGTTTAGATTAAGAGCAGAATGTTTGTGTGAATTTTTTTTTGTAAAAAAGTTGAGCTTCCAATGTTTAATGGAAGTGGTATTATAACACAGGCCATGTCTCCAAAGTCCTCTCAGAGTGAACAGCAAAACAGTTTTAAATGCAAACATATGTTTCATAAACTTTGGTTTATTTAACTTTTTTTTTTTTTTAATGAGGAGATGAATTTTACAGCTGACAGAGTCGAAATTAGGCAGCATAATGTTCTACAAGCATTCCATCCTGAGGGAGGTTTTTTAAGCTTCACAACAAAGATTTCTATTTATCTCAGATTATGCAATATTCAGTGACTGGAAGTCTAGTCTGTGTCAGAATTCTCACATCGCTCTGCATCCCATCTTTCAGGTTGGTTATCTGTTGCAATCTGAGCCTAAATTTAGCATTTAAAAGCTTTGTGCTGGCCCAGAGTGCTCAGACATGAATCACAGCCTCACTTCCCCACACATTTATGGCATTTTTTCAGGAGGAAGGAGTTGACTTCACACCACTCTTGCCACTGCTTGCCCGGGAGTTGGGTGGCAACTCTGCTTCCAAGAGGTGCTAAATTATCAAAAATCAGGAATGTCTTTTGATGAGCATGTCCTAAATGTTTTAGATGGACAGAAAAAAGAATTGTGGAAGATTGAGGAGGGATGATTTGCCCAAATGGGCTCTGGCCATCCAGGTTCCATAGAACGAAGAGTGTGCTGTGCTGAGAGCAGAGGTGCTGTAACAATCCACAAGGATTTTTACAACACAAAATCAGGCTGGGGGTGGGGGGGTCTACCTGTAAATGTATAAATTCACTGTAAAAGGAGAAAAGTTTACAGTCTTCAGATCCCTGCACAAAGGCACTGGAATTAACTCCCTTTTTTCCCCTCACAGATGATCTGGGATCACCCCAAACAGATATTCTGGCATGCTCTGACCAAGTGAAAGACTGGCTTTTCCCTTAAAATTCCCAGTTTTGGGTGTTTTTGGGGAGTATGGGATCAAATCTACCAAGAGGTTTTTAATACTAGACATTACATGGCTCTGTAAGTGCCTGACACTGCCAGGCAAGTAATTCAAGATTGTTACAAAAAAATAAAAATCCAACAACTTTAAAAATGAAACAGAAATCATCTTTAACCTTTTGAAAATTCAAAACTGAGCATTGTTTTTCCAAGTTCAACTACAGTAGGAAGGAGAGTTCAATGATTTTAACTTGTTTTAATTGTTCTTTACTACTCGCAGGCATGAGAAAACACATCTGTAACATAAAAATTCAGACTATGTGTCCATTGGAATAAATTTGAAATCTAAACTCTGAGCACCTAACCCACCCTTTATCACTCTGGAGAGAATTAAACTTCATATTTTAAAAGAGTCCTTTAATTTTTCTGTCTGACAGCTTTCCCTGTAGCTGGTACTGAATGCAACTAAAGAGTCTGGTGGGGAATTTAACACCTGCAGTCACCAAATTCTCACCCTTGGGTGGAAACTGGAGGACTTGTGGGTCAAGTGGAGAACAAAATACAGCAAAATATTAGCTTCTGCTTCTGTTTGGAATGTCTAGAAAAGTGTTGTTGTGTGGAATTGCTCCATATAGGAGAGGCAGACTTTACCCTTTGTTGTTCCTGCCAGACGGGAACACCCAGTAATCTGAAAATATTGATCAAAAATCTCTCCATACACTGCACATAATCAGCAGAATGGTCTACTGCATGAGTACACTTCACATTAATGGAGTTCCAGGGAATAATGAGATTAAGAAATAGCACTGGAGACACTGGGCAAACTGGCAAGTCTGTTCTTTCTGGTGAAGCTGTGCAATTAGAAATGAATCCAGGCTCATTCTTGGGTCTCAGACTGCGATTGCAACATCTGCAGGGGAAGGAAAAAAGCCTGCTATAACAAGCAGCTCAATGCCCCATGAGCTATTACAGCTATAGCTGAGATCAATTATGACTGAAATTCAGGGGAGTGAATAAATCTTCTATGCACAAATCTATGGTACCCCAAAAAACCCAAAATACATTCAGAATTATATCCCCACATTTTGGTTGTTTTACAAGGTTTATTCAGCACCTGTCTCTAAGTGTTACCATGCAAAATTCAAACCTCATGAACTAGAAATAGAATCAGGTTAAGCAGATAGGTCTTTTCCTCTTTTAATTTGGATTATGTATGTTCAGCAACATGTTCTTAATTACTTTTATGTGCACCAAAACTGTTCCAGAATTAGCAGAGGAGGGAATAACTGAATGGAAAGAAAAGTGAGTAGACCTGATGAGGACAGTTCTCAATTAGTTTTGTCAGTAGCATTTCTGGCTTCTGAGAATCTGAAGGGTCTCGTTTCTGAGATGTCAAGCCAGCAGTGGGGGAGTTGCCAAAAATAAAAGACAACTTAAGAATAAATATAAATCCCATCTAGTTCAGAAGGACTCGTCATAGGGTAAGAGTTTCCCACAGGACTGAGCACAGTCAGGGAAATGTTGCTTCTGAGGACGTTTCCGTTCCAGAGGAATCCCCCTTCAAAACTCCGATATGCTGCCACAGGGCCACTGCCTGCAGCTGCCAGAAAGAGTCTATGAGAAAATGACTGCCCTGACATTTCCTCCTGAGGTCTCTTCTTTCTCATTTTCTAGCTGCAGAGCCTCTGCCTGGGCATGTGAGTCAGTGGCACGAGCGGGTTTTGTCGTGGGGTAGACTCTGAGGTAGAAATACAGCTTTTCCATGGATTTCTATCCCCCATTTACTACTGCTTCATCCAAATGCCTTCAGCAGTGTTTAAGAACAGGACTGCCATCTGCCATGTGCCTGCTCCCTCCTCTCCTTGCCAGTGGGAGAAGTGGGAACAGTGGAGTGTGTTTTATAACACGCCCTCCCCCCTCCAGCATGTGCATAAAGGCACCCAGGGCTCTGCATGTAAATTAGAGAAACATCAACATCCCAGACATGCTCCCTGAACTTTGTCTGGAGGGTTGTGACATTTAGGATGGTCCCCAGCTGCTTGGGAAATCACCAGGAGATGGGGAGACGTGCAAGGAGGGGAATTTTACCCTCATGGTAGAGCTCCACCACACAGGGGAGGACCCTGCATCACCCTGGCCAAGGATGTTTCTTCTGCTATTAACAGCAGCTGATAATTAGGGGTTGCTCTTGAAAGCCCAGGAGCACTTCTAAAGTCAAGGCAAGCTACAGGCTTGACTGACCAGTTGTAAGACCTTTCACCAAGGGCATTAAAATGAAAGTTTTTATGACTTCTGTCTCATGAGCTGAGCTGTGCTTTGAAAACACCCAGGTTCCAGAAAAGAGTGCATATGAAGGAGCTGCTTTAAAGCATAAATGGGCTGAATTTAATCAAATCTGTGGGAAGTGGGTATAAAAGATGGTCAGTATTCAGAATGAAGCTGTAAGAAACCCAGCCTTTTTTTGTACACAGGCTACTCAAGATTCTTATGCTCTTCTCAAAGTGCTGGTCCATGGGAGTTTCCAGGTCTTGATTCTCCAAGGAATCCCAAAAGTACAGCAAAAGCTGCAGGGGATAAAAAGGGCAGCAGGGTAGTTGTACTCAGAGGACCTAATTCCTGTTATTCACGTAGTGTATGATTCACTTTATTATCTCTCTGTGCCTGTATCTTTCTCTATTCTTGGTCTGCTTATATTGAACCTTCTCAGAAACACCAATTGTATTTGGGCATCATCACTGCCATCTTTGAATAAAACTATTCTTAATTTTGGAAAATGAGTTGGGCACTCAGTAGGTGCTTTGGATAAGGACTCAGGAAAATGGGAGTTCACTTCTCAGGTGCAGCACAAGGTTCCTGCATGAACTTAATCAGGTATTTAGCTGGGCTTCCACTTCCCACATGTAAAACAAGGAGTTTTGCTTACTTTCTGGGTCTTGCCTAGCTGGATTTGAAATTCTGTGGTGCACAGACCTCTAACAAAATATATTTATATACATGCAGGGCCGGGAACAGGGGGAACTCAGGTAGAGTCTCTGGCATGAGGCTGTTTTACATCTGCTGGTTAGGACTGAGTTTTGCCCAGGGTTGAAGATTTGCACATTGATTTGCACCTTTTTTCCCAAGCCTGGAAGACAAGCCAGCTTTGGAATTCAAAACCTCATTCAGGTTCACCAACGCTTCTAAAATTGTTGTTATGTTTCAGGTTTTTGTTTTTGTTTTTGTTTTGTTTTTTGTAAGTCTGCCTCTTTAGACAGTGAGAAAACGTGAAATTAGAGAAACTTAATCTCTTTTTGTATTTTGCTATCAGAACTTTACACAGCTCAGATTTTCCCTTTACATCCATGACAGATAAAATGACCAATCTGGATTCCTCACTGAAGTTAAAATGTTGGCAGAACTGCTGTCCAGATATGGATTCCTGGATTTAGTCCCTGCTGTTCACTCTTAAACATTGTTATACACGTACCAGTGGGGGCAGAAGGAGATTATGGCATTGAGTTTGCTTTCAAATCACCCCATAAGTAATGGAGTTTTTATCCCACAGTCAATATTTTTGCTCAAAAGCAGAAACTTGGGATTCAACAAATCTAACAGCAAACTGCCACACAGGAAAATTCCATGTGAAGCTTAGGTGGCAGTTGTTATTCCCTCTCCTCCTTCTTCTGAGCCTTAGAAATTGGCCTTCTCTTCCCACTGGAAAGAGACCTCCTTTTAAGTGCATTTCCCTAAGGAAATGAGAATGTGTATCTACTTAATTTAAAAAGACTGCACAGAACTGTGTTTTGGAAATTTTCTAATCTGATGATGAGCTGCAGTCCCTCTCACTGTGCTGCAGACACTGTACCAAAACAAACCCAGCTTTTGCTGACACTCTTTGCTCTCCAAGTGGATTCTCATTTTCAGAAAGAATCAACATATCTTCCACTACAGAAAGGTCAGTCAGGTCCCTCTACCCCGCAGCAGATGTCTGAGCTTTGTTATTTTATTTTAATGGTAATTGGTATCACTAGAAATTGGGACACTTGTTTCAGCCATTTAGAGAAATGGGGGGATTCAGATTAAGATTTCACACATTTCAAACTAAAATAAAGGTGCTGAGCAATCTTGGTAGAAGGAGAATATCAGGACTGGTATTTAGTAGTTGCTGAGAGCAGCTAAATGGTAAACAGCTGAAAGGCACCTCTATTTGTCAGGAGAGCTGAAGAAAACTCCGAGTTATTCCTCAGTTTTTCATTCCTTACATCATGAAGAGTAGGCCATTTATTTAAAAGTAATGGGTGATACTGTGTGGGAATTAGCAGTGATGAAATGCTTAGACTCCCTGAAAATCATAATCAGCATTATTGTTTCCTCACTTCAATCCTTCAAAATACATTCTGTTCTCAAACTCTTCAAGTTAAATGATTTCATTAAAAACCATTAGGCTTAGAAAATCATAGTTGTCTGTAATATTCTCAGCTAAAATTAGTTATATGCTGTGTGAACTATGCTACAATAATGGTGTTGTCATGTGTACTGTCCAAACTGTTTTGCAAAAGTGAACTATTTTTCCATCTGAATGATAACAAATATCTATTTTTATACTTCATTTCCCTGTCTGTGATTTAATATTTTGCTTAAATCTAGCAGTATGTATATTTTATCCAATCCTGCTACCACCTCACTAAAATTTTAGAGAGTTGAATAGAAGAAAAATAGCTTTGTAGGCCTGTGAGTGCTTCAGAGTTCCATCCTTCTTCCTATGCATATTTTAAAATAAATACTTAATACTTAACTTTTTTGCAAATATGTCAGTGATATAAATGCTAAATACATTTGGAGTATTTTTCCTTTGATGAAATAATAATTAATCTCTCTCTTTTTCAGCCTTTATTTTATTGCTGAAGGGGGTCCTGTGCAGTGGCTTTAAAACCCAAATAATTCTGATTTACCAATCATTGTTAGTCACTTATTGCCAAGACATGGAAATAATTTTCTACACCTGACATTAAACTGAAAACCATTTAAGACACATATTTTGATACAGGAATTTTTTTCCTAGCTTGCTGTTGCATAATTAAGAAAAAAATCTTATGAAGATGTCTAATTCTTCTTCATAATTCCCTTTTTCTAAAGAACAAATACAATCAGTCCACTGTGCTATTGCTCAACCTTAAATCCAGTGCTGGGTAAAACCAGATTTACCATCAGTTCCATTTTGATTTTCTCAGGAAGACACTTCCTTTCACCCTTTCAATTTTCCAGTGGTCGTCAAAAACCCAAATCAGTAATGAGTCAAAGTGAAATAGATTGCACAAAAACCACTTTGTGCTTGTTTGAGTAACTTTTGCCTGGAATTCACACTGCAGATCTCCCGAGACCTTCTCATCATATTGACATTTCCTCGCCCTGCTGGGTCAGAAACAGGGCACTGAATGTTCTAGAGCCTTCTCTTCTGACCACCACCAAGCCATGCAAGCAATTAACACCAGCTCGAAGGCTTGCTAAGCTCCAAAAAATTGAAGTACATTTGGTTGGATTTTGGGCCTACAGTTTATATCCTATACATTTAATCAAAGACCAATTTGGTCACTGCTTTCTCTAACAGGGAACTGTAGCCATAATTTGGAGGCTTTAACCTCCAATCAGTCTTTGTTCAAAGAACAAAATAATGGCCAGGAATGAGGGAGGAATTTTAAAGGACCCTTTAAAACAACACCCAAGTAAGCATCAAAGTCCAAATTCAGCACAGCAAAGTTGTGGAGTTCAGCTAGACTGAAGTGATTTCCTGCAGATATTGAAAAAAATACCCCAACAAAACCCAAACCACCTTGGGAACTTCAAAGACAAGCCAAGCATAAATTAAGTGTCTTAAAAAGAAAACAACTTTCTCTTTTTATTATAAGTACTCTAATAATGTTTCATTCTATCATAGGTCCTAAGCTATCAGAAACAAGGGGGCCAGAAAAGTTTTGCAACCAAATTTCTCTTTTACAGTGATGAACTTCATCATTTTACTCCTCTATTAAACACATCATACTTAATGGCCATCAGTGAAACAGAGATGTCAGTTTAGCAGTCATTTCTAAATATAATTTTGGTGACAAAAAAAAAGGTTTATTATAAACATTTTAAACATTTTTCCTGTTTCTGAGTTCGAAAGGCTCTCTGAGATGTGTCTGCAGTATGACCTCAAGCACTAAATTCAGTTAGGCACAGGTTTATTTACTACTGTAATCACTGTAGGAAAAATTGAATTATTCCTTGCAGGGAAGCTGACAGCAGAGTACAGAAATCTGCTCAGAGGCTGGAGGCTTTTTTTTTTGATTGCTGCAAAGGAATCTGTTGAGAAAACAGGATATTATTTGCATAATGCATCAAAATGACTGTTAGTTTTCCTTTATGAAGGCACAACAAACTTCCTGACACAGATAATATCCTAGCAACTCCTTGTGGTAACAGAGACACCATTCCAGCAACAGAAATATTTACAGTATGTTTTTATGGCATATTAAGTCTCAGCTATTTAAAAAGCTGGAGGAATTGTTCTGTATTTCTAAAAATGGATGCTTGAGAGTAAGCTTTTAGAACTATGCATAGTTTAGAATCCAATTGTTTCTTTTTTTTTGTGAGATGCAGGTTGATTTTGGAGGAATATTTTTAGAAGACATGATATTCCTGTCATTTGATATTTGTCAGTGTTTTTAGTAAATTTTCAGCAGTGTAGTAATTTTTTGTTAGACAGAGATGGGAGAATTTGGAGTAAGAATAGCTATGTGGCAAAATTCAACTTTTTCTATGTAAATTAAGTAATTAATATATATGAAAAAATATCAACAGAAAACTGGGGTAAGGCATAGTTGAAAATCTGTATTTTAAGATCCAAATATTCAACTTCCATTTTATCTAAAACATTATTTTTGAAAGAATATCATGGCATATCAATCATAGTCGATGTATACAATTGATGGCATAATCTTAATTTACATACATGGTTTTAATCTTGAAAATTTTTATACCATAGGAAATTTGCATGAATATGAAACTCTTAAATGAAAAACTAAAGAATTTTGATAGCAAAAGGCCAGTTTCTGGGCTGGCTTTACACTCTGGGGTTTGGTTACTCATATCTACCCATTCCATTACAGTCAGCAGGACTTCATGGGTGAGGAACTTCCTGAGGCCCCTTCCTGAAGAAAGTTTTGGCTGCAGAAGGATGATTGAGTAAATGTGGACGTTTCTCCTGAGCAACATTTTTCCATTTACATGCTGAAATGTCTTCCGTGGTGCCTTGCCTCAAAAAGTGAATATGTAACCAGTCTAAAGCTGCATTAAATGGGTGTGGAAAACCAGCTTGAAAGTCAAGATCCACTTGTATTTCATAAAAACCTTTTCTGTAGTTGCAAATCTGGATACTTAATTGTTTTTACATTTCAAAACTGATCAGAAATATCAAGTAAGTGAAGAAGGGCAGCCCTGTTTCCTGTGAACGAGCTCTGCTGTACACATTTCCCTGGCATTTCTAAGACCTGATGATACCTCTTTGGAGGACACCACATTAATAACCCAGCGTGGCAAACACTTGTATATTTATGCTTTTGCAGCCTTCTCATTGAATGAATTTAGTGATTCGTTTGCCTGATCACCCAAGTCAGGAAAATGTGTGTTCAAAGTACCCTGTCATCAATCATTTCCT
Source organism: Leptocoma aspasia (assembly GCA_013399835.1). NCBI lineage: Eukaryota > Metazoa > Chordata > Aves > Passeriformes > Nectariniidae > Leptocoma > Leptocoma aspasia. Next base: position 16,732 of record VXAX01002256.1, on the reverse strand, counting down.
TAACTTTAAACACATGTCAGGTCCCCACTAAGCTGACCAATCTTTTGGGTCACTGAAAACTGACTTTGGAGCCTCTGAAAGAAGGGGGATGTAGTTTTAAAGAGTATTTTAACCTAATCCTCCATCCCTCAAGATAAAAAAAAGTCAAGACTAGGCCAGGCAGCTTATGATTTTTTAGCAAATGGAAAATAAGGCTCGGCACACTCAGCTACCACCACAACCAGGAGCTGAAGAATTCTGCAAAGTTTTCTGTGAAGGCAGGAATCCGTGTGGAGTTTTGCTTAATTTGTTTCATTAACTGTCAGGAAATATGATATAGTGTTCAGGAACATAAACACTCTGACTTACAAGTTTGTTGCCATACAAGTAAAGGGCTTTTTCTCAAAGTCATGGCAGACATGAGTGTACACAAAGATATTCTGCATAGCAGGGGAGGCCACCCACAAAGTTACATGAATTTAATTTTTGATTCACATTTTCCTCTCCCATAAAAGCCAAGGTGGGCTATGGCTGTTTTCCCATAAAGTGCTGAGAACGCTCAACCCAAGTCATTTGGACCTTGAACAGAGAACAAACCCACACACAGCCCCCCCCCCAAAAAGATTCTCTTTTTGTACATCCGACAGGGTAGCAAATTCCCCAGAGGAAACACTCAGGCTGAGGGCAGTGCTGCAAGGATGTTTTCCTTCTGCATTTTAAGAGAAATTCCCTGGCTGCCATGAGCCCTGGGCCCTGATGCCAGCCCAAGGCTCAGCCACAGGAGGTGGCACTGTTGGAAAAAGGGCATTTTTGGCTCTTGGCGCCTTTGCTTTGCAGCTGCTGAGGAAGCCCTGTGGGTGGTCAGAGCCTTTGGTTTCCCTTCTGCAGCCGACAGGAGACAGAAGGGAGATAAGAGCAAGGGAAAAGGGAGAGAGGAGTGTCACAGAATGGACAGTCTGAGACATGTGGAGCCAGATTCTCTGAGAGCTAAATTAACTTGTCCCTGATTATGCCAATTTACGATTTTGATGTCTTGTGCATTTTGATGAAAAGTGCATTTTATGTCGCAAAATTAACGAGGGAGCAAAATCACCCCTAAACCCAAATTTCTACGGAATACATTCTTCATCTTCCACTTTAGGACAAACATGAACCAAATCAGCACTGGTGTATCTTCTCAACACAGGCTAAAAACCTGTCCCTGCTCCTTTATTCTTATTTGTTGCTGTGTTTACCTGGAGTTTGAACAGACACTTCTGCATTGTATGACCAGCAAGTGGCATTTCTGGGGTGTATGGAGCCAGCTACCTTGTTGTCTGAGTGGTTTTCAATCCATGCAAAGCAGTTTCTGGCATTCCAAGTATGTGTATACATAGGCATTATCAGGTAATTCCTTTTTCAAGTTACTGCTGGATTCTAGCAAAAATCCTAAGAAAAGGCTCACTATAATTCTCTGCAAGTATCATTGGTTTAGGAAGGTGAAATTGGAAACTGGGGTATTCCTTTCTTGGAAGAAGTTGAAAACAACTTAAGCTCAGCAGATCTGCTTTAATTGTGTCTACATTTTGTCCTGAAAGACAGGAGAAAATATCCTTTCCCTTATAATCTTGACAGTGTTGGTCCTTGATCTGCATCAGAAGGCAAATGCACAGATAAGTTTTGTAATCTAGTGGAGGGAAAATTAAATTCTCTGGAAATTAAAAGTTCCCCACTTTTTTTACTGGGAAAAGAAAAAGAAGAGCTTTCAGGACAAGCCTGTGCTTCTAAAGGAGAGTTCATCCCTGCTCACTGTCTAATGACATTAAGGTTTATCCCTCCAGTGTCCTCTTTGGCTTTTCCCAGTGGCAGCTAAGGAGATGAAAGCCCTGGCTCTCTCCTGACAGACCCCCTGAGAGTCCCCAGAGGGTTTCTGGGTCAGCCAGGTCAGCCAACCCCAGCCAAGGTCAGTCCTGTCCATGTGGGGCTCTGCAGCCTTTGGGGGCACCCCTCCCAGCCTGGGTGACCCGGGCTCTGTCATGCACCAACGAGTCCCAGAGCACACTGGGAGGCAGTGCCAGGTGGGATGTGCTGCTTTTCCTGCCATGTCTCCTCAGAAACTCCTGTCCTGGCAAGCCCTGTGGTGCTCTTATTCTGCATGTGAAGTTCAGCCAGCATGTGGAGGTGGCAGAGGGGCAAGCAGAACTCCTTTACACGATGTTTGCAGGAAATAATTTCTGGTCGTGCTTAACAGCCACATCTCTGTGGAGTTCACTGACCAGAGGGGCCAAAGAACAGAGGGGATCCAAAGGCACCAGCTGTCCCCTTTCCCTGAGGGACAGGGATGACCCTGACTTTGCAGGGCTTCTGCCTCTGGGGGAGCAGATCCTCCTGGGATGATGCAGAGGGTGGCCTGGGAGTCAATCCCATGGTGTGTAAGTTCAAAGAACCTCACCCAGCAGCAGCCCTGTGGGCCTGCAGTTGCTGGAGGGTTTTGTGCTGTGCTGCAGAGCCCAGGAGCTGCCTGGGGCAGGTCCAAAGGACAGAGCTGGCTGGCTCCTGGGTCAGCAGGGAATGGGAGGGGAGCCCAGGAATAGATGTCCTGCTGTCCACAGGCCACAAAGCCCTTTCCTTTCCAGAAGTTTTTTATGCCATTAAGCACAGACAGTGTGGGACAGATCTTGGCTGCTCCAGGGGTCACAAGTGATGGCTATCCAGACAAACTCTCTGAGCAGTGTGAAGCCAATGGATCCAGTACTGTCCTGAGCATCAAACCCTGTCAAACCCTCAAAAGAAAAAAGAAGGTACTAAAAATCACTCATCCCATCAAATGCTGTGTCAGATTGTCCATCAGAGGAGGGATACATAACCAAACCTCTAAAGCAAAAATCAGCATCTCTGTGCTACCCTGATTTTGACAGGAATTCTCCAAACTGACCAAAACTGCAGCCCTTGGGCTGGTGGTCATTGCTCTGACTTGCTGAGGGTGAGGTCCTGGTTCAGCTGCCCACACCCCTCTGTCTCATGCCCTGTGAGCCACCCCAGCCTAGCTAAGATACTCATGTGCTGGAAGACTTACAGGACACCTGGGGCTCCAGGCAGAAGCCAAGCAGGATATTTTGGAGCATCTCAGATGGGCTGTGGGGGCATCAAGATCTACATCTTTGCATTGAGCTTCACTCAGAACTAAAAAATCCAGACAAAACACAGTGATGGGCGCTGTGAGGGAAGCACAGACAGAGAGGAGGATCCCTCTTTGTGTGCAGATCATTTTTCCCAGGCATGCTCATGATCAAGCCCAAGCTTATCCTTGTCCACCTTGTTTGAGCACCTTTTCATTTACTACAGCAGGATCTGAAGCTTCCCTGTGGAACTTGAAGCTGGCTTCTCGTGGGGACTTGTGTGATCTCCAGGAGTTAACATCCTGAGGCTGAATTGGCTTTAACACCTCTCTGTTGAGTGGGTAAATATTTACATTGAATTGTCCAGACTTTAGTGTAACAATTTCAGTTCCTCCTGGCAAGAAAGCCAGCACAGGTCACTTTGTCAATGACAAGGCTTCCAGATAATTAAACAACACTCACTGGCCCCTAATTTATATACATTATAACTCAGACTTAAGAACCCAAATAGAATAAACTTCACAGACACTAAACACTTATTTGCTGTGACACTATTTACATTCGGGTCTACAGAAAGCAGTAAATCAAAGAGGACTTTAGAAAAGGAAGAAGAGACAGCAGTCTTCCTTTTCCCAATATTAACATTTAATAACCTTTCAGGCATATGCACTTTTGGATGCAATTCCTAGAAATAGGAATTTTACATAAGGGCTTGAATGAGCCAAATAATTAGTGGCTAAAAGTGCTACAACTGCTTTTTCTGGCATAGTGGAAGGGCCTATTGTGAGATTTTAGGGCTTGGTGTGAAAAGAAGCAAAGGAAAATGTGTAAAAACATATTAGAAGTGATTCTTCATGTGGCAGAATTTGCAAATTGAATGTTGCAAAATTATTTCCAGGAGTGCTATGAATTCTTCTCTATGGGAAATAAGTCAAAGAAAGTAAAGAATACAAACAATATTCAATCAAAAGGACACTGTCCCCAAAACTAGGCAAGAAGAAACATCTGCATAATCAAAAAAGTTTGGGGGTTTGAAGTGGGTTTTTTTGGTAAAATTAATAGTGAGCCTTGAAAAGAGGGAAGCCGAACAGGCAAGAAGTACAGCTACAATTCCAGGGGTCATTCATCTCTGCCACAGGGAAATAAATAAATAAATTTCTGCTAATGTTCCTGGGGTTTAGTGTCTGGTGCTCAAATTTTGTCACCATCTTTAATTTTCATCATATTATTTTAGTCAAATGATTTTAAATTATGCAATTTATAAATATGTATGGAAAAATCATTTCCCATTTCTTTTTCTGCATGCAGCAATATCCAAGCCAATGAACAAGCTGGTTTTGTTTTACTTTGAGCCTGGTGCTTCTGTATTTCCCAAGGTGTTTTATTTCAGGAAAATGATCATGAAGATGGGTTGCATTCTTGATTGCGTTTGTATTTCCTTAGTTGTTGTATCTTTTATTACTCTTGGCAACAAATCAAAACCAGCAGAGGTGTCTTTTCACTTGCAAGCAGAGAGTATTATATACACCTTATCATTTCATTAAATCATTCGTTGTAGTGATTTCTCAGCTTTTCTTGGCTGTTCTTCCAGTTGCTTTTGAGTTTTCCCAAACATCACAGGGTACAATTAGTGCTAATAGTCAGCCATTATCTACATCATTTTTCAAAAGGGAAGTATTGGATACATTTTGCAGTGCAGGAGATCTGTCAGTTAACGAAGCCAGCCAGAAATGTAGACAGTTTTTCTTCGTTTTAAGCGTTATTATTTTACATCCTGCTTGGTGTCGAGTAAATGCACTGCTTAAATGTGGAGCATATTTTCTATGTGGGCACACAAGAAGGGAAGGTAGAAGTCCAGACAGATTTCTCATGGCAGCAGACTTAGCAGATGTTTGTATTTAATCCCTCTCAGGGCACTGGGAGAGACCTCGATGCCTTTCAGGGCAGACACCGAGGTGCTTCCTCTGGATGCCAGAGGAGTTTTCACTCCCATAAACAAGAGGCTTTATCTCCAGCATGCAAATGAAGGATATTTCCAAGCCAGCCCTATCAGATGGGATGCAGCAGGAGGCAGCCTCTCAGTTTGCCCCACGGGTGTCAGCATCTCTGGTGCTCCATCACACAGCCCAAGGCTCCAGCCTGTCGTGGTGCCTCCTCCCAAGGGCTGCTCTTGCTCACTGCTTCCCATTTTAGGCAGAGCAGCCACAAGAAACTGTCCTGTTCTGGAGCTATTATTGCAGAGACAATGTCCTGGCATTTTTTCAGCTCTGTATTGCTACTGGATTTGTGTACTTGTGTTTATATACATTTTAGATTCAAAGGGCTCCCCTGTGCTGGAGTACCTCCAGGCTCTCAGGCGAGGTCACATTAGGGAGAGTTTTCCTTGACAGCATCTTGGGGAAAGGCATTTTCTGCAGTTTCTGCACTGAGCCCGGGGCTACAATTCATCACCAAAGGAATCTTTGATGGGGACAGCCAGATCTTCAAGACATGCAAATCAAAGTAAATATTTTTGAACTATTATGGTGTAAGAACATGTCCTCATCTAATACTCTCTCATCCTGGGAGCTGCAGAGATAAGAACTCACTCTTCTACCCCAGCCCAGAAAAATTACCTCTGACAGGGGGTTTATAATCAAAACAGAAAAGGCAATGCTAAAATATTGCTCATTCAGTGTGAAAATGGAGAAATATAGGGCCAATCTTAGTCACACAGTCCTGACTGCACTTTCAAGCACCTTGACATTTTTCGGCTCTCTAAGAGATATTAAAATTAAGATCAAGTGAAAATTGATGTTGAGGATGCCTCCAGCATGAAGAACAAAGCTGGAAGGAGGAAAGCAGGATCTCCTCAGGGACATGCTGAAGGATTGACTGGAGGTACAGCAGGAGGGAAGGAATAAAAAAGAACTTTTCAGTGGTAAAAGCTAAAGAAGGTCAGGATTTCTAAACCAACACTAAACACCTCTCTGAAGGCTGACAGACTAAGAAAATAAATAAATGCAGGAAATAATTACTGGCTACAGTAACATCATTACAGACATTGCTTATCACTGGAACTGTCTCCTGATCTTTCATCATCCAAGTGATGATTCCACAAGAAAATAGATCTTACAGCTACCAATTTCCTCATGTCATTGAAGCATTGAGGCTTTCCCTGAGAACTCTGATGGATACTGTTGTGCTCAGGTCAAATATCTGTGTTCAAATACCTTTATTCTGCCTGGGAATGTATGTCCTGGCAGTGTCCTGCAGACTAAGAGAGACTGCAGGGACAAAGGAATTGCAAACTCACTGGAAATTGCTGTCCCCCTGAGCTGTACCATCTGATACTGAGCCATGGGTATTTTATTCTCTCCAATAAAATATGGATTTGAAGGCACAGCTTTGATAAGTCAGTGTCATAAACAGTCCACACAAACTGAGCCTAAGAATTTTTCCAGGGAATTGAATTCCCACTGAAGAAATGTTGAAGCTGCCCATTTTCCATGTGAAATGGGTAATAATTTTCTTTCCCCTGCTAGGGACACTGATGTCACCAAAACAACTAAAAATCTTATTCTGCTAATAGACAAGCTGGCATTTATAAAAATGCAATTGCAATTTACGTCTCAAAAGTTCACTAGTAGATGAAAAGGTTGATAACACTCTTTAGAATATGAATCATACGTTTGTCTTTTCCTCTCTGGTGAAGGCTTTAGTGAAATAAAATGTGCAGAAAAATTAATGCTTCTCCTTGAGATGGGAGATGCATGAAAGTGCTGGAGCTGGTTTCATCTGTGTTGGGCTAAATCAGGGGCTGTTGCATGTATCCATGCATGTATCCTCATGTTAAAATATGGTCTCTATAGTGCAGGAACAAGTGCCTTGATTGCGCTACTTTATTTCAGAGTGGTGGTTCTCAGCCCTCCTGTTTAATGACTTCATAATAGCCTGGGGTAGATCCCAGTACTGCTCATTTTTTTTCTGTGCTAACTCACATTTTTCTTTGCTCGAGTTTTCCTGACCAAACCACATTGGGATTTAATATCTTTAGTGTTTCAAAGGTTGCTTAATAAACACCAGCCTGGAATAACTTAAACTATTATCTTCTAAGACATTCAGATTTGTCACTGCAAGGCCAAGCAGTGGATTGACCATGTTCCAAACATCTCTAAAGCTAAAACAAAAGCAAAAATACAAATACAAATGTCAAGGACTTGTGCTTTTTCACCATTCCTTTCACCATCCCACACACATTTGTTGCTGTTCCAGCCCTTCTGAAACATTCTCCCAACATTTATGTAATGCAAGTAATTCCAATTTCTGCCTTCCATGGGATTGCCTCTACTACACGTTTAAGTCTTACTGCTTTGAATTAATTGCATGTGAACTCATTAATCAAAAAAGCAGTTTTAAAAACCTGTGTTGTTTGATGAGGGGGTTACAGAATCAGACCAAGAGCAGGGCTCTATGAAAACTGGAATAATTTGGGAGTTGGAAGAAAAGGTCACGTGAATTTTGTTTGTCTTTCAGGACTTTTTGGTGATGGAAATTTGAGGCACCTGAAGTCCACCTGAATCTTGGCCCAAAGAGCACCAAAGGACATTGTCAGGCACACAGATCCAGTGACAGGAAAAAACCTGGCTGGGGCTCAAAGGAAACAACTGTTTCTCATATGTCTCGAGATTAGGAATTAATAAAAATATTCAATTAAAAAGAGGTGTTTTTCAGACACATGCTTCAAATCTCAACATAAAGAATATCTGGTGATGAACAATGACAGAGACAAACATCAAGTGTTTCTACATCTCCTTATACAGTTGCCAGAATTTCTCTACTTTTCTATGACTCTGCAACTTTCTTTTATGACAATGGAGAAATTAAATTGATAACAATACATTCTCTGACAATGAGCACTTGGTTTCAGATGTCAAGTGCCACAAAAAGAGAGGCTTATTTCAACAATTTAATGCCAGTGGAAAAGGGTGAAGACCCAAAAGGCCTATCAGGATATTTATTGGTCTATCAGGCAATCTGAAAGTACACAAGTACAGGCACAATCTCAGATTCTATTGTTGCTTCCAGTAGGACATATAAACCACTATCCACATTTTCCAAAACAAAGAGGGCAATAACCTTCTTCCTGAATTTCCTATCACTGAAATAAGCAGATTTCAGCTGCTCTCAGCTTCACCAGGCTGAACTGAAACAGAACAGTCCTATTTGTAATTAGAAATTCATAAATCACTCATCCATATTGTGTGTTTTTTGTAATTCAAGGTAGGCAGGATGTGTTATGCTAACTTTTAAATCCAATCCATGACCTCCTGTGTTTTGAGAACAGGGCCAAAGATGGAGCTGGGAAATGAGTGTCTTGGTGTTACAAGACACACTGTGTATTTGTGAAATACAGTTTGGAAAGCATTGCAGAGTGGCAGCCATGCACAGGAAATTTGATATGTAACAGATTTAGAACAGTTATAAGGAACAACTTCCTTTAGGATGATGTCTAGGAAGTAATTTATCATCTCACAGAGGAGTCTGGCACCTTAAAGTGTTTGTCTAAGGAAAGGAAATGAACCCCTGTCATCTAATAGAAACAGTATTTGATCCATCTCACAAAGAAGTACACTGGTCTAAGGAATTCTAAATAATCCTCAGCTCCAGCATTTGGCTATACCTGCTTCTTGTCTCCAGGAAGCTCTCAATCCATTACTTTCCTAGTGTTTTCCTTTCTTTTCAATCCTTTCCTTATTTAGACAATCTCTGGGTTTGAACATTAGCCAAGATTTATTCCTTTTCAGATTAAATTAACAAATACATCCAGTTACATTGAGTGTAAATAGCAGGTGTACTTTAAACACACCAAAAATTTAGTTTTCAGGAAGAAAACTAACTTGGATTCACTAAATATTCCTGAAGTTTATTCCTCAGACTGGAACTCAAAGGCAGCCTCAGGGACCACCACTTTTAATGCATGATCCAAAGTCCATGAAAACCTTTCCACAGGCTTCAATGGGGCTTTGATTAAGGTGTGTGGGTGGTGGGACCATCATTGAAAACTTTACTGAAAGAAGTGTGTTATAGGGAGAAATTTATTTAAAATGAGCAGAGAATGAAGAGGGAAACCTGGAAGAGAGACAAAAGGAAGGACAGGATGGGAACAGGTTTGATGGGAAGCATAAAGTGGAGTGAAAATAGCACAAAAACCCATGAGGAGAAATGAGAGCCAGAATGCACAAAATAGTAGATTCATTGGTCCTTTGAGACGAAGATTTAATACTGATTTGCGGGCTGAGAAATCTAAGCAGAAATCTGAATAAGACATCAAGAACAGCAAGAAATAATGATGTCTCTTCCCATAGTATTCAGGGATGGATGAGAAAATAGGTAGGGAGGAGATCTGGGGAAAAAACAGAATCCTGGAGCTTCAAGTCTTATTTGCTAAATATTGGTGGTGAGAACTTCAAGTGGAAAAAGAGCAGCTTAATGCAATCCCCAGCCTGCTGTCCTAAGTTTCCATGAGGGCAAAACTAAAAGAAAAGTGTGAAATTTGGTATCTCAGAGAATGTTTATACTTTTTATAGCTTTTTCTGCACCAAACAACCAGATGGACATAGAAATGTCCATTTCACAGGACAAGTGTGAAGGAGGCCATAGGCTTAAAGTGGTCAGTACTGAAAGTTGTAATTAATTCCTCAAAAGAATGAAATAGAAACTGAAAAATTGGTCCTGGTCTGCAGTCCAGAAAAACAGAAAAACAGAAGAAGGAAGACTGTAGAGAGATTTAAGGATATGATTGTTTTCTGGGGGGGTGGGGGGAAATCTATGAAGTGAAAATAAAAATTGAGCAAAAGTTATTGTCAAATGTCAGCTTCTGGTCATGGGGCAGTATGGAAGCAGCTCTTTCAAGTTTATTTAGAGATGATTGCTCTCTAGGGCTTCAGACACAAAACATTCCTGTGAAGTGACCAATAATAACTGAAACAGGTGGAATTTGTAGTTTGGGGACAATGTTGATTGCCTCACCAGGTACTGAAGGTGAGTTCTAGAACCTTCAGTTTTCCTTTTCACTAGGGAGCCAATGCATACAAAAATTTACCCTAAAAAACCCCAAAAACCCAAGCAAATAAAAAGAAAAGAAAGGAAGTTATTTTTCTGTTCCCTTTGACCTAAATCTCTCTTTTTGTGATGGTTCATCCAAATGAACCACCACTGCATGATGCCTTTGAGTTTCCCACCTTTAGGGATCTGCAGAGTTCAAAGCTTGTGATACCTGCCTTGTCCTGACTGTCAGGGTCAGCAGCTTCCTTCAGCACTGCTCTTGGCTTCTCCACAGGCTTTACACCCCCCTGGACTCTTTGCCTTCCCCCATGGCACAGGGAGCTGCTGGGACAGACTTTGTTGCTTTGTTCTTGGTGCTGAATTCAGCACATTCCCACACAGGATCACAGGGTTTATTCTGGCAAATTCCACTTGGTATTCCCTGCCTTCTTCCTCTCCTGCCTGTCATGGGACATGGCCATTGCTGTTATCTGCCTTCCACCTCCCTTCAACTTTCAGTTAATGAGTTTATGAAGAATGTAATTATCTGCCTGAGCACCTTTCACTCTGTCCATAACCCATTTGAACTCCTCATTAAAAGCATTTTTAGGAGCTGCCAAAGGAAGGCGGGGGGTGGGGTGGGGAAGCTCCTTCCCTGTCCCTAATCTTGGAAAGAAACTCTCCAGGTGACAGATTTTAGTGACTGACATTTTTTATATGCTGCATCCTTAATTTGGAGAGAGTGCTATCTAATTGCAGCACAATGGCAAATCTATTCTGGCTCCTCTCTGACACAACTTATTTCTTCTCTTACTTCCAGTGGGTTTACACAGAGACCTCATTTGGCTGTGCTCCCCTGTGTGACTGAGCTGTCCTCCCCTGACCTGTGCTTGTCCTTGGAGCAGCACATCAGAGGCAGGAGTTGAACAGGCCTTGCTGGACAGGAAAAGGAAAAGTGTCCTGAGTCCAACAAGCCTTTTACATTTATCTTTTCTCTGTGTTCCTGAAGTGCCACTAAAACCTTAAATCCACTCTCTCAAGTACAGAACATCTGTCTTCCTCACAAGCTTTTCTTCCTTAGTGACCTTCCTTGGCAAATTACTCCTGTGTTTACTACCCTGGTGAGACCTCAGAATCTGAATTCCCATTCTGGCCTTAATTTTCCAACTTCATTCTGCATGTGCCAGTCTCACAGTAGTTTCCTGTTCAGTTTTATGATGATTCATTGCATATTTTCACTACTTCTAGAACTAAACCTCTTTCTTTCAATTAATTAATTTCTCTTCTTGAAATAAATGATCTGATCCTTTCCCCCTTCTCTCTTCAATTTGTTTTCTTTTCCCTGTGTAGACCCTAGCTTTGGCTGATTTGTAACAAATATTCCTGAGAAAGGCTAATTCCTCTATAGCTGTGTGAAACAGATGTTATGGCCAGACTGTAGATTATTGTCACTGTAGTCTACATAAATCCTGAATAATACCACTGAAACCAAAGGAAATAGATTTCAAGTTACCTATCCCATGTTAGACCTTTCAAGCAAAGAGTTTAATGTAATTTCAGAAGAAAAGAGGCCAACTTCTAAAGTAGTCTTGCTCTTCTAAAGTAGTTTGTAGGAAAACACATTCAGCCTGATAAATTGTCTGAGCTAACATGTAAAAACCCTCTCTTTACCAAAAACTCAGAAGACTGGCTCAGAGCTGTGTGATAGCATAACCTGCTGTATGTCTCATGACCTCTCCTGATAAAGCATTTGGTGGCAATTCACTACAAATCCCAGTCAGTCCCTCTGAGGCCTAAATGTAATTTTTTTGTACAAAATATTTTCATCTTTGGTGTAAATCCATCAATTTTTATATCATTTCTATTCTGCAAGTCTGTGACTAGAGTGGAAGTGGGGCTCTTGTCTCCTCCAAAGATAGTGCTTCATGTGAGTGTGTCATTTGAATGGAGTCAGTTGATGCCTTGTGAAGGCTGGCCTAGAACAGAGGCTAGGCAGGGTTAAAGAATAAAATAAGGATTTATTAAAAGGCCTCAATGGATCCACCTTGGGCAGCACAAGAGCCCAGCCAGGGCTGCACCCAAGATGAACCAAAATGGTCCCAAAATGGACACCAGGCACGGGCTCTGGCACTTTTATCAGTTCTGCTCCATTTGCACATTGGAGTTAATTGTCCAATTACAGCTTTAGGTTATGAAGTCTCATCCTTCTTGTTTTTCTCTCTTTAGTCTACCATTGTTTATGCTCTTGGGCCTGAAATTTGGGTGATTGTCCTTGATCCCAAGCTAGGAAAGGAATTGTTTTGTCTCCCTACTGTGTGAAGAGAGCTTATCATCCCTTAATACGAAACTCATAACTACACACTAAAGCAGTACACAATCTGAAAAATATAAAAGCTAAAACTTAAGGCATCACAGTAAATAAAATCACTTGCTTCCCCTTCAGTGTGCCCAACTTTTTATACATTCATCCAAAAATTTCACATCTTTTATAATCTTGTACCATCCATCAACCTTTCAGTGCTTCCAATTCTAGCATCTGCCAGCTCTGGGTGTTGGCACTCTCCCATCATGATCATTTCTACTCTCCTCATCATTTGGCCCTCAAGAGTAAGGGATTAGAGAAAGCCTAAAAATATCACAAAGGATGTCATTAATTTCAGTCACTTCCCTGGAAAGGCAGACACTGCACATTCTGTTCAGACCTTTGTCCACCTCAGCCTTTCCACAGCTGCCTCCAAGCTGTGGTGCTCCTCCTCGGGAGCTCAGGGAGTCTGGTGAGACTGTCCCAGAGCCCTTCACACACTTTCCTGCTCTCCAATATCAAAAGCTAAATACTACTGAGATAATTCTGTCATTGCCTGGTGGTGCCTGAGAAAATTATTTCCCTAATGTTTTGGTTCCTCATCTACTTTCTGCCTACTCTGTGTCTATAAATAGGGTTAGTGTCATTTGAGCAGGGAACTGCAGCTTTGTGCTCAAGGTTTATTTCTGCTCCTCTAATCATCTGGTAATGGACTATGTTGTAACATTCCTCTGCATCAAAAGGAATAGTCAGCATTTATTTTTGCTCCAGAGCCTGAAGACATCCTAACTGCTTCAGGAAAGAAGCAGGAAACCCATTGCCAAACATATAACCTGCCATCACCAGACTGAAGGGTAGGTAATAGCACCGAGTAAGTGAGTGACAGAAAATGAGGAGCATGGTTAAACATAAAAAGATAACCAAAACAACAATGAGATAATGGATTCTCTGAGCAAGGCCATGATCCCGTGTCACTGAAGCTGTCTGAATGAGCAGTTCATTTCCTACTGGTTTGTTCAAAAAAAGATGTACTTCTGAATATTTGCCTGTAGCATTAAGATTGTTTCCTGTGTGCTAACCAAGAAAGGAAATAACCTCAGAAGAGATTGGGAAGTAGTAAAGTACAGAGCTTTAATCCAATGTGATTTTTTCCAAGGGAGAAGGACAAGGCTCAAGGGAAAGTGGAGTTGCTCATGAAGTAAGCAGAGAACTGTATCAAGGACACCCACTGGTGCCACTTCTGGGTACCCTAAGCAAGATCACTGGGATGAGCTTTGATAGTGGTTGGGATTTCTTCATGTTGTTTTGTCCTTATTCACAGAAGTTTAGTTGAAAGGATTTTTAAAAAAATATTTTTGGTCCCTCACAGAGTGTCCCACTGCAGTGAGATCGTCTGAGGTCAGGACTGTCCCTGTGTAACACGGGGCTGTCTCTGGAGGTGACTGACACCAGGCAAGCCTTGGCACAAGGGCAGCACTGCTGCATTATCTGTAGGAACACGGCTCCCCCGTTTCCTCATGTGGAGAAAAAGTTGGGAATAACAAGGCAGGCCCTGCTCAGCAAGGCCTCAGCCCTCTCGCAGCCTCTCTAATCTGCACCATATTTAAAGATCAGACCACCTTCAAAGCATCACTTGACTTTATCTCTCCTTGTGTCTGTTCATACTGTCCTGGCCAAGCTGTTTTACTGCATTTTATCTGCAGGCTCACTGTGATTCATACAGAACGTGGCCACCCTCCCACTGCCACGGCCTGTCACCGTCCTGCTGCGGCTCTGTCCCTGCTGCGGCCCTGTCCCTGCTGCCATCACTGGAATTGCAATGGCATGTGCTGTGGCTCAGGATGAAATACAACTTCCCACAGCGACCTTCAGTTCTCATCATTTCTTATGCATGTTTTATTGAGGATCTTAGGCCTGGCATGAGTCCTCTCCCCGCGTCACTCAAGATGAATAGCTGTGGTTTCGGGATGGAAAAGGGATAACTCAGGCTGCTGTGGCTGCCACGTCCATTGGAATCAGTCTCCTGCTGCCCAGAGGACCAAACACTACTAAGTTACTCCTTTGTGAAAGATTATGTACCCAGAAAATAGAATGAAGTAGCCATCCTCTAGGAAAAAAAATACCTGGAATACTGGAAATGAACAGTTTGCTCTACCTATAACTCCAAAGTGGGAGAGCCTGTATGTTATCTTACTAATTCTGGAGGGGGAGCAAGTGTGTTATTAGGTTGCACTTCACAAATTTTGTGAGGTGTTTCTGGGGATAAAAAGATGAGACAGACAACCTTCAGACATACAACCATTCTGATTAGGATTTGTTTAAAATATGTGGACTAAGAGCTGAATTTTCTATGTTCACAAGAGAGAAACATTCCTGTGTTATTCAGTGTTTGTTAGTAAGAATTTAGGCAAACCAAGGCCAAGATCAGTAAAGCATGTAAAGCTTTGCTTAACTCTATCCTTAAGCTCTTGAACTTTTCAGAACATGCCTTCCTTAGCCCCCCACTAAGTCCTGTTGCCCTCAGTTTCACATAAGCACAAATCTTCCGTTGACTCTGTGAAAAGTTATGCCAAAGAACAGATCCCAGAACAATTCAGAGGCACAATGCTTTTAAAGCAGCATTAATAATCTTCTCCTCTGTATTTCTGCACAGTCTCAGTATCTGAACCTGCCTTTCAACAGGTAATGTTTGAACTTTATTTTTCGTTATAAATCTTATCCACAACAGCAAATTAAGCTGAAAGGAAAAGAATAAAAATTACTTTTCTGTTTTCAATAAGAACTCCCGTGTTGTACTAACGTGAGGGGATCTTGCCAAGATGTGTCAAGCTCCATCTACTGGCATTAAATTGAATTTGTAGCTCAGCACGCTGAGTTTTGGGTCTATCTACAAGAAACAAGCAGGCAATTTCACTGTCTTTGTACAATTTTAGTCCAATTCCTTTATACTACATGTTAATCCATCTTATTTAAATATCAGCTGTATTTTCAACCTCTCGTGACATTTGCTGAGTTACATGAGCATAGGAGAAAAGTCTTTCACTGCCTGATGTGCTGGGCTGTGGATAAATAACAATATCCACACAGCAAAACCAGAGACATGTGTAGGGCTCTGTTTTGTGCAGTGCTCACATCCCAGAGATATGAAAAGTCACTTTTTAGTGCTATCAAGGAGGACAATTTATACCTATAAATAGTTGCCCAAATTATTAAAAAGGGAGGGGAGATCTCCCTTCAGCTGCCATACATGAGAGACCAGGGAACAACATATGTGGGCTGCAAAAAGAGACATATCTCATCCTTTAACCAAGGATGCAAAACTGATTTTTTCTATCAGTATTTACCTCAAACTCATATTTTCTAGATATACTCTGCCTTTACATATACACTGTGCCTGCTCCCAAGTGTAAAATCTCAGACACTGGAAATAAATTCAATTATTGTTTTGAAGAAGGACAACTGCTTCTTGTACCTACAATTTTTCTGTCAGATGGGACTTTTGATTACCTAGAGATAAAAATACATCATGATAAAGTCATACTGAGTAAATGGGCACCATAACAATTGTGTATATTCATGATAAAATAAAATCAGTCAACTCAAATACAGGATGGCAAGGCTTCTGTAATAGGGTATCACCCAAATTCAAATTACTTTCAAGATAACTGAAGATATAAAAGGCTTGAAGAAGTGCATTTCTTCCTGATTCATGTACAAGAAACATCATAGGTTTTTAATCTCATGGAGCCAAAAAAATAAAGACAAAGAAGGAGAGAACAGGAAGAGCCTTGACAGGAATCTGGTGTTCAGAAAATTCAACAATCAGAAAAATCTGTGATTAGTGTTAATAGAACATAACATCCCATCCGTTTCATGTTTATTTACTTTTGAGGGAACATTCTTGCCTGAAATTGCATCCTGTTTCCAAAAAAGCCACTGTGCTGAAGCCTTACACGTACCAAGATGAGGAAAGTAGGTCGAGCAAGTCCTGTTAATCTGCAGTGGAAGTCAGCTGAGGAGATGTGCAAGTTCCAGCTGCCACTGGGACACCCCCTGCTCACCTGGCCCTGGTTCCTTTCTCTTGGAGCACCCTCCTGAGCTCATCCTGCCTGGAGCTAAAAAACCAAATCCCTCCCCCATTTTCCCGTGGTTTGTGCTGTTGACCATCAGCTCCATGCTCCAAACTTCTCCTCCCTTAGCTTTTCTGACTCTGCCCTCTCCTGGCTAGATTCCCTCCTTGTTAATTGTTTCCTCCTTCCTGAGGCAAGAATTGAGGGGAATCTCACAAAGATCAGCCCTTGCTCCATCCCCACTCTGTGTATTTCAA
>VXAX01002255.1:211276-263576 GCA_013399835.1 Leptocoma aspasia | reverse complement strand
TGTGTGTTTGTGTGTGTGTCTGTGTGTGTGTGTTTGTGTGTGTTTGTGTGTGTGTGTGTGTTTGTGTGTTTGTGTGTGTGTTTGTGTGTTTGTGGGTGTTTGTGGGTGTGTTTGTGTGTGTGTGTTTGTGTGTTTGTGTGTGTGTGTTTGTGTGTGTTTGTGTGTGTGTGGGTGTGTTTGTGTGTGTGGGTGTGTTTGTGTGTCTGTTTGTGGGTGTGGGTGTGTTTGTGGGTGTGTTTGTGTGGGTGTGTCTCTGTGTCTCTATGTGTATGTGTTTGTGTGAGTGTTTGTGTGTGTGTGCACCCCTTCTGCCCCTGGGTGGTTACTTTGGGCATAGTCAACAAAACCCTTGCTGCTTTTGCAAGTGGCAATTGTTTTGAGGCATTAACCATTAACATTCCAGTCTGTCCCAGGCTCTTCGGGCAGTCTGTATCTGCTGCTGCCAACAGCAGCATTTCACACCCTGTTCAGTTCTGTTCCCTGGTGCTCCTTACCCAGCATTTTGCTCCCACAGGTATCCTAAAAACCTGCATGTTCTGGCCCCAGAACATCCTGCATTTTCCTGCTATTGCACAGGGACAAGTCAGGAGAGTTTAGTGCTGATGTCACGTGTCTCTGTTCTCCTGGCCTTCTCTGCATGGAGATGGTCTGCCCCTGCAGTGGTTTGACTGGGTAAATACCCCACAGTTTGCCCAAATTTTTCTGTTCTGTTTGTTTCCAGGGATATGTAATTGGAGGTGTTTGATATACAGCTGCAGCCACGGATCATCTCCGGCAGTGTGACTTTTGTGGCTTTCTGACTGACCAACCATTACCCATTAACCATTGTGTGCCAGGAAAAGGTCATGTAACAGCTCTGCAGGGGACACACCTTGGTCCCCAGCTCCTCCTGTAAAATGTCAAGTATCTTACAAACGAATCAAGTATTTGGGGTGCAACTCCATCCAAATTTAAAAGTGCATTCCCTTGAGCTGCTGAATTTGACCTGAAAAATTCAGCCAAATTCCTGGTCCTGGTGCACTGCAGAGACCTGGTGAGACCTTCCAGCTCCTGTCACTTTCTGCCCACCTCTGTCCCCTTGTATCTGACCCTATTGATGCTGGTGCACTGGGCCACCACTGTGTGCCAGTTTGGATGCCCAGTGCATGACAACATCTGGTCTCATGGTAGGTGACTCATTTGGGCCTTAATCCCATTTCTACTCTAGCTATGTTATTAGTTCCCTGTTTTGATGGATGGGCTTGTTAGCCTTATGTTATTCATGAAACATCTTTCTTTCATGTTTTCTGATTTAAAATCTCTCAGTTTCATCTTTATGGGAAATACAGCACTAATTGCTGGGCTGCAGCTTCATTTAAACTCTTTGGCCTAAGCTAGCAAAAAACCCCTAAGCATGGTTTATTTTCAAAAAGAGAGCTACCATCTGTCCTGCAATGTGGAGTGATGCTCTGCTCAAGTGTTGGTTGTCTGTCCTCCAAGCTCCCACTTGTCTGGGGACTGCCAGCACACCAGGGTGCTCTTTGCCTCTGGGAACATTTTGTGGTCTGGTAGTCACAAGGGTTGGATTCACCAAAAGGCTGATTTGGCTGACGCATGTTGGTGGTGTCCCCATCTGCTCTACTGAGTTCCCAGCACGTGAACATCTGCAGCTGAGTGTCTCACCACAGGTCAGTTTGCCCAAAGGCCACAGAAACTCTGTCTTACCCACCACGGAGCAGTGGTGACACTGCTTAGTTTGTGCATGAGAGGCTACTGGTTGGGGCCATTGGCCTGCCACCAGAAGATGGGCTTTCCAGGCTGCTGGCACCAGAAGAAACACTTCAGAAGGGCCTGCTGTACAGCTTACACAGCTCTCTGGGAAGCTTTCTTGGAGAGAAGTAAAAACTAGTGGAGCCTGATGAAGGGTGGATTGATGAATGTAGATGATGAAGCTGAAGGACAACAGATTTAGATTGGTTATTAGAAAGAAATTCTTCCCTGTGAGAGTGGTGACATCCTGGCACAGGTTGTCCAGAGAAGCTGTGGCTGCCCCTGGATCCCTGAAAGTGTCCAAGGCCAGGTTGGATGGGGCTTGGAGCAACCTGGGACAGTGGAAGGTGTCCCTGCCCATGGCAGGGGGTGGCACTGGATGGGCTTTGAGGCTCCTTCCAACCTGAACCATTCTAAGATTCTCTGATTCTACAAAAAATGAGGACCCTTGCCTAAGGAGGTCAAGCAACCTGACTGATCCCAAAGTGAGAAGCTGTGTGCTGGAGAGGTGCTCCAAAGGGATGCAGCCCTTCCTGACTGGAAGAGAAAGGATGGGTCCCTGTGCCTCAGCTCTGATCAGCCTCCTCATGTTTTGGCCAATAGATCTGGGACCAGATGAGAAACAACTCCAGCACTGTCCTGCCTTTGGTGTTTCCAACTCTGCCCCAGTACCACAGGCTACCAACCTGAGTCCAGTCCCATGTGCCATGCACAGGATATATATATATATATACACACACATATATATATATATACAGGGGCCTAAGTCTGCTCCTAGAGCTGAGACAGCCCCTTGGGTTCTGCCTGGTAGATCAGAGAGAGGCAGTAACTCTTCCAGGAGCACAGCTTCATCTCATGCTCAGCCCCAGCTAGATGACCAAGGCAGGGGAGCTGTAGGTGAGTGTGTGTGCAGGATACTGAGGCTAGAGGGTTTGAGGGGGATGGATTATGGTGTACACCCAGACTGGTGTTTCAGAGTGGCTGGAAGTGCTGTCTGGTGTTTGCTTCCTTTCTTTCACCACTTTCAGATCCAAAGAAACAGCTGAAACCTCTGGAAACAGCAAACTTAAAAGGAGAAAAAAACCCCCCAAGCCTAAAACTAAAGTTCAAGGGGTCTTGAAGGGCTTTATCTTCCAAGAATCTGGGTTTATTTTTGGGAAGGCAGATGGGGCAGAGAAGCAAAAGGCATCAGATAGGCTCTGCTTCTGGTCCCATTGGGCTGTGGGTGCTGTAAGGCCAGCCCACATCTTGGATCCAGCTGGGCCGATCCCAGGCTGTGGAGAGCCAAGACTCAGATTTATTTCTGCAGTTTCCCATTATCCGAATGTCCTGCTGGAACACCACCAGAACACGGTGCTCAGAGTTTTGTAACACTATTTTCTACGGCAGTGCATGGAGCCTGCACATCCCACACCCACCACAGCTTCCTGCCTCCAACCAGGGTGTCAGATGAGGCTAAAGGGGTATTGCCTGTCCTGCGCACCCCAGATATTCATGTCTAAGATAAATGGAAGCTCCCCCCAGTGTCACTGAGAGGTGAGAGATAGTGGGATGCTGGCCCTGCAGGAGGGGATGTGTCCCAGCTTCATTCCTTTTTCCTAGGGTGTATGTTTGGATCGGGCAGTGTGATTTGACCTTGGCTGCAGCTCTGCCTTTCAGCTCTGTGGAAGTTCTTCCTTGCCTCTCCAGAAATATTTCTCCAGCAGGGAGCCAGGATCTAGTCACAAACTATGAAATAAGGCAAATTGCCACCCATTTGCCCCAAAATCAAAACTGCTGCAGAAAGAGACATTAGAAACATCTCACCTTGAGGCAAATTGGGTCAGAGTGGCTAGCAAATGCTCCCTCTTGCATTTGAGCTAAAGGCAGAGGTGTGATGTGTTCCCCTGCAAAATACAGCATCACTTGGTGCAGGACCCCTTCCCACTGGGGGCACACAGGGCTGCTTGGCAAAGCACCACTGGCGTGGCTAGGTGGGGAAAAAAATCACCTGGCTAGCCAGGAAAAGCCCATGTGGGTTTTCCTGTAACATTTGCAGGTAGAGCTGGGCAGCAACTGCCATCTAAGGAGAGGATTTCTGCACATCTGTGAAATAACACTGTCTGCAGTTGAGGGGTTTGTCTGTGAAGGGCTTCTGAGGTGTCAAAACGTGGGTTTCTTGAGTGGGTTTCTTTCTCTGTGGGTTTCTGCATGCGACACATTACTCTTTAAGAGCATGACACTGGCTTAAAGAAAAAACTGGCTGGAAGCTGTCACTCCTCCCTCTGAGCTCCAAAACACTTCAGCAAAGCCTGATGAGGCAAAGGCACCTGGAGTCTGTCTGGTCCAGCAGGTCCAGGTGTCTCCCCTTGGCCCAGAAGGAGCATGCTGGCTGCTCAGGGGAGGCTGCTTTGCTGCACAGAGATGCCCGTGGCAGGGACACAGGTTGCACAATCCTGCTTGGCAGCTCCACCTGCGGGGCTGCAAAACACAAAGCTGTCCAGGCAGTCATGCTCCAGCGACACCCGAGAGCTGACCTCATCTGCCAGGGCTGCCAGGCTTTCCAAAAGCCAATAACAAGATGCCGATAACAAGGGTTTTAACAATTAAATTGGGCAAGTCTCCATTTCCTACTGAAACTGGGCAAAACTTGTCGCTGCTGCACTGCCCCTGATATTGCAGATGTCAAGGCACATGCAAAGTGGTAGATGCTGGCACAAAGAGGGAGGGGCGGGGAGAGAAAGGATCATTTTTCATTTTTCAATACACTTTTCATTAATAAAGCACCTGTGTGTGTGCACATAAGGCCCTGCTGTGGTGAGGGCTGTGCTGTGTTGGGTAGCTGTGCCAGCTCCTATCCCCAGGCAGGGCTGTCCTGGTCTAATGTGGCCAGGAGCAATCCCACACAATTATTAGGAACAAGTGCTGTTTTCCTTGGAAATAAAGGGCCTTCTTTCAAAATATTCCATTTTTATGAAATATTGTTTTTTCTGTGGCCAAGTTTGATTAGGATTTTTTCCAAAAAAATTATGATTTCTAAAGTTTTTTTTTCTTTAATCTGAAACTGTCCCAGAAAACTCCATTAGAGAGAATGGAAGGAGCATGGAAAGATCAATGTGTCTTCTGCCATAGTGCACCCAGGCTTGGTGTGATGAGTAACCTTGGTTCATTTATCTGAGGCCCTGGCACAGGGTGCCGAGGGAAGCTGTGGCTGCCCCGTTCCTGGGAGTGTTCAAGGCCAGTTTGGACAGGGCTTGGAGCAACCTGGGATAGTGGAAGGTGTCCCTGCCCATGGCAGAGGGTGGAAGGAGATGGGTTTTAAGGTTCCTTCCAGCCCAAACCATTTCATGATTCAATATAGCCAGTAATGCTGTAACAGAACAGGGGAAAACCACATGAAAAAGCAAAATCCATCAGAGCCAAAGCATCAGCACCCACCACAGCATGTCCTGCACTCTTGTCTAATGTAAAGAAACTAGATTAGGAATATCTCCCAGGAAACGAAAGTAAGAAAACCTCTTTCTCCTGGGCTCCACACAGGGAGGAGGGATTCTTAAACCTGGTGTGGGATTGCTTTCCCAATGACATGGCAATGGCCAGGGTCTCTGAGGCATTAAAAGTGACTGCCTGTGCTTTGCATGGCACAGTTTGTAGGCTGAGCTTCAAAGCTATTTGACTGGGCATTGCAAAGTTTCCTAGAAAATTTTAGCATGTGAGCTTGGCGTTGGCACCTCATAGCGATAAATAAGCTCAGTGCTGGTGGTTTCCATCCCCAACACTGTGAGCGAGAACATCAGGGGTTTCTCTTTCCTGTGAAAAGCCCATAAACCTGCCAGGTAATTAATTTTCTGCTTTTGAGGAGAGCTTAGTCTGGCAGAGTTCAAGGCAGGAGCATTAGCAGAGCTCAGCTTCCGCTGAACCCTAGGAGAGATGGATGTACCTTCTCCTAGGAGCTTGTTCAGCTGGGAGCCTGCATAAAAGCAAAACAGGCTTCTTAACAGGAATTGCATCCTGAGTCATTACTTTCAGATACTTGAGTGTCAGCCAAGGACATACAGTGAGTGTTTCCCAGTGTGAGCCCTGTTGATTTTATTGTCCTGTTGTTCCACTGTGCACGAGGTTGCTGCCTGGGGGGTGTGGGGGAGGCTGGGGGTTGTTTCTGCCCCTCTCATTGTTGCCGTAGTCATCCTGAGGGGGTGGGGTTACAGCTTTCTCCGCATGCTGGGATCACTGACCTCTAGTTCTGTGTGAGGTGATTTGATGAAAGGAAAACGCATTTTGCCAAATCTTTTTGTGCTGATTGCTCTTCACTGACAACCTGCTGCCTGTGCCCATGCAGCTCCTCGCGCAGGTGGGTTGGCTGGTGGCAGGGGGTCACCATGGAGGGGCTGCTGCACGGTGAGGGCAGGAGCTCTGGGTTCACAGGCAGCTGGTCGTGGCTTCTGTGCCAACCCAGGTACTGCTCGCAGGTCAGCTGGGCAAAATGGGCCACTAGGTCAGTAGACCTGGCCATGCCTGCCCAGCACACTCTCCTGTGGGTCCCCCACTCGGGGCCATGCCGCTTCTTGGCCCCAGGAGTGTGAGCACTGGCCACCTACATGGGCTGGGGGCCTCGTGCATGGTCCAGGATGGGTCCCTTGTTCAGGCCTGGCCTTTTGCTGCTGCTGCAGTGCAGTGGAAGCACAAGTCAGGGGTTTGCTGTGACCCGACATAACAATGTGGCACACCACCTTGGGGACAAGTGCCTGTCTGCGAGGAGTGACACATTTTCCCTCCGTGCTGCTTGTCCCCTCTGTCCCTTCCTTTGCCCCATCCTGCTGAGCCAGGAGTGCAGCAAATGCCTCCGCAGCAGCTCGGTGCATTTTTTCGGTGGCTGGTGGACCACTCCCCCTGCCCGCCCGCTGTGTGTGTTTTATTGTTTGCCCGCTGAGGTGTGAATGAAGTAATGGGCTTTCTCAGTCACTTCATCCGTCTCCGGCTGACAGCTTTGCTTAGACACATTGTGCTGTGCTGTATAAACCCTGTCACCTTGCCATCTCCAAACAGACAGCTTCCTCTGGGAAACTGTAATCAAGCCCTCTTGAGCACTCAGCTAGCACTGTCCACGGCTCGTAAATCACAGCAACTTTCCTGGAAAATCGTGAGAGGAGGCAGACGGACCGACACGCACGCACCCAGCCGTAGGGTCCCACGGCTCCCAGGCAGGCGCCGTGGGCAGCAGGGCTTTCCGGGAAAGAGGGAAGTTTTGGCTGCTGAGGTGATGCCTGGATGGGGCACGAGGATCTCAGCAAGGTGACGAAATGTCTCTGTTGACTCCAGCAGTGCACAAGACCCTGCATCAATTGGCACTGTCACAGCCTGTCTCACGTGCCTGAGGTTGGAAGAGCCCCTTTTGGGAGCCAGGGCTGATCCACGGGTCTCAGCACCAAGAGAACAGCACATGGGGCTTTTCTCCATCTACCTGGGCTTAAACAGTGTGCCAAGAGGACAGATAGCTGCTCCTGTTAGCCACCCATGCCTCTCCCTCAGTTATTTTGGGAAGGATGCTCAGCCAGATTCAGCTGGGAGTTGGTGGGGGGTGACCTGGTCACCGTGATGAGTTGCCACCAGTCCTGGAGCTGCATAGGCATGGATGTATCCTGTGGGACCGGCTGTCCGGGTTGGCTGGGCTGTGGAGAGGGGGTTCATGGTTTTGCCCTGCCAAGTGCTCGCTTGTCCAGGGACACTTCAGCTGGAAAAAAGCATCATGCTCTTCTCTCTCATTTTTATCTGCTGGCTTGGGAATTTCAGCCACATGGAAACAGAAGCTGGATGGGAATGACTGTTTCAGCATGGCTGGAGAAGCTCTGTCCTCCTACTGAAGGGACCAGACTCCCACTTCCTGACTGACCTCCATTCCCATCAGTTTTGGACAACAACAAGGCTCTATGGACCAAAGTCCTCATTTCGTGCCCCCTTTTCCCTGCACTCCATCATCAGACTGTCAAGTCATCCTTTGCCTGAGTCCAAACTTCTGGCAAAGGCTCTGAGATCCACAAAACAGACCAGCAAGCTGCCTATTTTGTAGAAGATGAAGGCAAGTTGCTGGTCCAGCACAGTTGGTGGGGAGGCACAGATGTGTCTTGGGATGATGGAACATTAAATACCAGCGAACAGGAAAGGAGACAGGCCAAAGCAGAGCTGGGATCTCTATGAATTACAAGAGGACTTTCTGTCTCTTTTCAGAGCCTGCAGCAGCAGGCTGAGGTTGAGCTGGAGCATAGTGCATTAGCCTGGGATTAGAAGGCTAATGATCACCCACCAGTGTTGCCATCCCTCAGTGTGACAGATGCTCACAGATTTTGCTGGCATGGTCCTGGAGGATGGACCAGTGTGGCTGGTGTGTATGTGGGGAGAAGCAGTGAGTCTGGGCCCCGAATTCCCAGCCCAATTCAGGAAACCATCAGCATGATATGCAGCCCTAATTAGGTGAATAAACTTAGTAAAGAATTCAAACATAAATTTGCTCTTGCTGATTTCGGGCTTCTCACACGTTCACCCATTGTACAGGTTCCCCCAGGACCCCAGACTGAGATCTGCACTGTCTCTGATTTATAAGGTCCTCTTGGACATGCTAAATATAGTATTAAGTGTAATAAATGCAGATCACGTTCTTAAATATTCTCTGATTTATGCCCAGGCTCCTTCCCCTGAGAGCTGGGCTCATAAATCCTCTGCACAGATCTGTAGTGGGGAGCACTTTCCTCAGACGGCCTGGAGAGTTAATAAGCAGGAGGGGACCAGCAAGCATGAAAGAGAACAGGGGACAAAAGCCAAGATAGGGAGGGTCAGAGACAAAGAGGAGGGAGCTGTGGCAAAGGAGGGAGGGTTCCCATTGCCCTTTTTTTTGGTGTGTGAGGCACCCTCTGTTGGGCAGCAGGATGCCGGGATGATGCTGGGAAAGGCATGCCAGACAGTACAGCTCCAAAGGAGCCTGTGGTACAGCCCTGAAGCTCTTGGTACTTTTCTGTGGGTAGGATAATGTGGTTCTGGTTTGCAGGTTTTCTTGGCTGAGCATCCTCCTTTGTTGGCTCAAAACAGTCATATCCTACTCTCATGGTCTCTTTGCCTCCCTTCTCCATGAGGCACCCAGCATGAAGACTGAACAGGGGAAATGCTGACAGGACAGCTGGAGGATGTGCTGGGAAACCCTGGAACCCAGCTGGAGGGAATGGGAAGTGGCTTACTTACATCCAGCAGTGCACAGCCTGGGAATGGATGTCTCTGGGGATGCCCAGCAGAGGTCTCTGCCCTTCCCCTGGGGGCCACAATGCGACCTGCACATCACCCTGTCCTCTGCTAGATGGGGCAGCTCTCAGAGCCTTGCAGTGGCGTTAACCCCACCACAGCCTGGAGACTAGGGCTGCTGCTAGCAAGGGCTGAGGTGTGTGGAAAAAAGAAGCCCTTCCCTGCAGGGCTGTGGCAGGGGCTTTTCTCAGCTGAGTTGTCTTCTTAGTGTGGCCAGCAGGACCAGGAAAGTAATTCTTCCCCTGTACCTGGCACTGGTGAGGCTGCACCTTGAGTAGTGTCCAGTTCTGGGCCCCTCAGTTTAGGAAGTACCTTGAGATGCTCAGAAGTGTCCAGAGGAGGGCAACAAGGCTGGTGAAGGGATTGTAAAAAAAGCCCTATGAAGAACGGCTGAGGGAGCTGGGGTTGTTTAGCCTGGAAAAAAGGAAGCTCAGGGGAGACCTTACCACGATCTTGAAAGGTGGCTGTAGCCAGGTAGGGGTCAGTCTCTTCTTCCAGGCAACCACTGACACAATGAGGGGACACAGACTTAAGCTGCACCAGAGGAAGTTTAGGTTAGATGTCAGAAAAAATTTCTTCACTGAAAGAATGATTGGGCAATGGAATCATCTGCCCAGGGAGGTGGTGTTTAAAAAAAGACTGGATGTGGCATTCAGTGCCATGGTTCAGTTGATGAGAAGGTGTTAGCTTAAGTCATAGGTTGGACTTGATGATCTCAAAGGTCTTTTCCAACCTACTTCATTGTGATTCTTCAAACTTTTGTCTGCTGATGCAGTCCTTCCTCACTGTTCTCTCTCCCCTTCCAACCCTAGCCAACTCTTTTGTTTCATCCTAGGTGTGATTCCCTCTCTTTTGTTCCTCATACTCTTCTGACAAGGTCCAGACTCCTGCACACACCAGCCCATCACAGACCTTCACTCTCCTCCCTACCAGTCACTGACCTTCTCTTCCCACCCCTTCTCCAGTGCCCATTCTCCATCCCCATCACTGAGCACACCAGCTCATCACCCTGGCCTCTTCTTCCCATGGGACCACCCCCTCCAAGCTGTTGCTGCAGCTCAGGCACTGTCTTGGCACTGGGGGCACGAGCAGCTCAAATTGTGTCTCCCACACATGCTCCCCAGGCCCCCCTTGAAGTTATTTCTCATTCCACACCGTGAGGAAGCAGCCCAGGATGAGGTGTGCTATCTGAGGGGAAAGCAATGGTGCAGGATGGGAAGGCTTGCAAGCTCAGAACAGAAACCTCTGGGCCAAATGGGAAGGGGACCTGTTTGAAAGAGCCAAGCAAACAGAGGAGAAAGGGGGGGAAAAATGGAAGAAGTGAAAAAATAAAGCTGTGGATTGACATCAATGTGCCCTGTGGAGAAAGGTTCATTTGTGATCGCGGACCGTGCTTCCCAAGGAGGACAAGGGGGTAATTTATCTGCAGGAAAAAGGGATGGGTCAGGCAAGCAGAGATGGGAAACACAGATTTGGTCAGAGAAAATGGTCCAGCCAGCCCTGGACACAAGGGAGGCTGTTGTGGGAGAGAGGAGTCCACAGTCCCTTTTTTTGGGGGATGATTGTCCTAGTTTGTCTCCTTGGTGCACAGAAGGAAAATCCCAGGATGCAGCTTTATCACTGCTCACCCATGGCCGAGGCAGGAGGGCTTGAGTGGGGCATGAGGCTAGTGCTGTAATGAGTCTGCTCTGGGCTGATGATTTCCAGTAAAAATCCATCATGATTAACACATTGAATTTGTCACAGCTAGACTTTCATGACAAAAAACATGACTTTTTGGGTTTTCTCACAACAAGTAAAGTTCTTTGTAATCTAATAAGCACTGCTCCCCCACAGTCCTTTACAAACTCAGCTCTGTTTGGTTCCTGGGTCATCACAGATGGGAAAATGACCAGAGCTGTGAAACACTTTCATGCCATTTGTCAAGTTTTACTAAATGGCTTGGAATATTTTTATTACCAAACAAGGGTTTCTCAGTGGGGTTTGGGACCCTGCATGGGCCCTGCTCCATCTCCAGAGCTTTTCTGTGTTTTTAGTGACTCTTTTCCCTTCTACTGCCCCCATTAACAAGCAGCCTCAATGAGAATCTGAGATTTTACAACAGCCTTGTGTCTAGTAGGGGGAACCTAGAGGACAGTTGTATGGAGTTGCTTGAGGTATTTCAGTGCAAAAATGTGGACTGAAAATGGCAGCAAAGAGGCATGAGGTACAAAACCTGTTAAACCATTTTTCTTCTACTGCAAAGAAAAACACTGCACAGAAATTTGTCCCCATTGGTATCTGCTGTAAGAAGCTCCCACAGGTGAGGGTGGGACATGCAGGTCACATCACTAGCATGACACCTTTGCCCTCCATCCCTGGCCATCCCTTTGCTGTGCCATGTAATTTCATGCCATGCCACACCATCCTGCCCTGTCTTATCCCATCACCTGTTTCTCAGTGTTGGCCTCCTCATTCCCTGCTTGCAATTAGTTTCTAAGGTCAGTGCAGGGACTCTTGCATGGAGAATGCATCCTGTCCAGTCAAAAAGTCTCTTAATCTAATTTTCACAATGACACTTGAGAAAGAGGGTTATAAAAAAGAGGGAGAGAGACTTTTTACATGAGCAGACAGGGGTAGGATAAGGGTGAAAAGTTTTAAACTAATAGACGAGAGATTTAGATTAGATGTGAAAGAAGAAGGGAATGAAGAAATTCTTCCCTGTGTCCCTGGCACAGGGTGCCCAGAGAAGCTGTGGCTGACCCATCTCTGGAAGTGTCCAAGGCCAAGTTGGACTGGGCTTGGAGCAACCTGGTCAAGTGGAAGGTGCCCCTGCCATGGCAGAGGGTGGGAATGGGATAAACTTTAAGGTTCCTTCAACACAAACCACTCTGTGACTCTCTAAAGAATGTGAAATCCTGGCAGCTGATGTAATAAACTGTACAGTAATAAGCTGGTCTCAATACATTATCTATGAGGCTAGATGTTTTTTTTTGACCCAGGTCACAGAAAGCCTGTGTACAGTATAGCTATTTATTGAAGAAATTTCATTAATTTGGCAAAGAATTATAAGGATACAGGTTTGGAAAGTCCTCCTGCCCTGGGGCTTTGTCATGAGAGTTGGGGAGTCTCCACTACAGTAAACTTTTGCAGGAGAGTTTGCCTGGGAGACAAAATTGTCTTGATTGTTTTGACCAGACTTTAATTATCAGGCAGAAAGATGGGGCTTATCCTGGGGCTGAAAATCCACTCCTGTTAGGCCCAGCGAGGTACAGCCAGATCCCCAGATGGATGGAGGACTGGATGTCTTGGAGGACTCTGCAGGACCTCTGTGTTTCTGTGTCCTAGGCAGTGATTATCTGGGCAGAATTTAATGCTAATTTTTTTCTGTCTCAGGGGAATTTTCTTCCTGTGATGACAGCAAGGCTGGAATGGTAACCAGTCCAGGCAGACTGTGGGGATGAAGGTGTAACCTGCACTGGAGCACAGACAAGGGACCACCAGAGTGTCTGAGGGCAGTCCTGAAGAGGTGCCCCTGCATGTGTGGTGTCAAACACAGAGACCTGCTCAGTGCCTAAGCCTTAGGGCAGTGCTTTGCCCCATATGTTTTGTCATGCTGAGTTCTACAGTACCTTGAAGGCTGAGGACTCTCTGAGATTAACTCTGAAATCAATAGCGAGTAGCCCTGGTCCAATAACCCAGGGTCTGCACTGTGATGTATCTTGAGTCTCAAGGACAAGTTTGTGCTTTGGATGAAACAATGCCCTGCATGGATGAAAATGAGCCAGCTGCTGGAACTCTGCTCATTGGATGCTGAACACGTGCTGTGGGTTATATGATAGGATTATTTATCCAGAAACAGCATTTTCTTCTGTGCAAGCCTCAAAGCAATCATCACTGTGTGATGTGTGCACGCCCCTGCTCAGCAAAGAGCAACACATCCTCCAGTCTAACCTGTGAATAAGGATGAAATATTTGAATTCTATGGAAGTCTCTGTAGGGACACATTTTGTGGGACCAGATTCAGTGTGATATTGGGATCTGCAGGCTAGTTTGCTACTTACCAGTAAGGTAAGTCTAGCTAATCTCCAAGTGCAATGCAGTTTTTGATCTTACAGATGTCACTCTGCAGTCACAGGCACATAGGAAGGATCCCGGCAAACCTCGGGGATGAGCTTCTTCCAGGAACGGCTGCAGGGACATGGATGGGGAAAGAAAGTATTAAGTTTTATTTTAGGCATTTTGTCCAGAGTTTTTGCTTGTTTCCCAGGTTGAGGTTGATGCTGGGAACATGACCCTGCTGTGGAGTTCAGGGAGTCACAGACCTGGGACACCAAATCCCCCTGGAGCCATATCCAGTCTCCCTTCCTGCTGCCTGCAGCAGTGATGGTTCTTCAAGAGGTCAGTGAATTGTACTGAGTCCAAGCACCTTCTATTTACTTCTCTGCCTTAGTTACTGCATTTTCCTAGCTGACAATTGCCTAGTTCTGCCCCAAAAAATCTCCTTTTATTTCTGTAGAGGCTTGCTGCATGTTTTCATTTTGCAAATTAATATTATTTCTTCCTGTCCTTAGTACTGAGCACATTCAACTATTTGAAACTTCCCCTGTACCATTTGGTGTTGGCAGTGTGTCAGGTTCTCTTCACTTTATCTTATCAGGATAGTAACTTCTCTCTGCTATGATATGATATGTCCATACATACATATATCAATGTGTTCAACTTGCCTGTTTCCCTTCTCACCAATTTAATTTGCTTCTTACCTTACGAGTTAGAGCTGTTGCTCAAACAACTTGGCCCTTCTGTTGTCTTTTCTGGTAAGACAGAGCAATACATGTCCAGGTTTCCCTAACAGAAACCTGAGGATATTGGATGTGCTTCACTACTGTGGTAATAGTGATGATTTTGCATGATCTGCCCCGTTGTTCTCCTTCACCTGGAAAGTGATCCTGAGGCATACAGTTACACCAAGCATTGTCCTGACTCACTCCATGCATGTCCTGAGAGCTGTTCAGGTTCTCAGGAGCTTGGCTTTGGTTTGGTGCATCCAGCACCATCCATGCCCTGCTGCCATAGGACACACTGTCACACTCTCTGTTGCCATGTCAGTTCTTGGGTTTTTAACTTTTTTCTTTTTATAAACTCCCATGTCACATTTAGCAGTAGCACTGGAAAACACAGATATTTCTTGGGGTGAGAACATTGCCATCTGGTTTGGGAAGGCAGGTGTATCTTCTTGAGAAGGATGCTGATAACATCCTTAGACTAAAGGGGCTGCATGTAAGAGAAAGCAGAAACATCCTGGGCTGGTACAGCAATGCCTGGGGGAAACGTTCTGCTGTAAATCCAGGAACTCAACAGGTTGGTGGAAGAGGACCAGGGTCTCCAGACCAGCCTCCCACCAGCAGCAGGACTATCTCTAGCACTGGCTTGGTGTTGCCATGGCTTTGCCTAGATAAGCCACGGAAAATCCCTTCCTGCCCCTCTCTGGGGACCTGTCCCAGAGTTTCTCAGTGCTCTGCCTGGACTTACTGGAGCCACTGCCCCAGCATGGAGCCACTGCCCTGATGCCATCAGTTTTGCTCTGTGCTCCTGCCCCAGGAGTGGCTGCTGCACGTCGTGCCAGGGCAAGGTGGCCGTGCCCAGCCTGCCATCCAGTGCCTGGGCTGGGCAGGGCTCAGAGGAGACCCCAGAGCCAAGACAACTGGACACCAGCCCTCGTTCATCTCTGTGGCAGGCTCCCCACAGCTGCCACTTGTGTGAGCAGAAGTGATTTTTCATTTTGTTGTTTAGTAAATCAGAACTTGGAAATCAGCATGGTTTCTTGTGCAAGCCTCACTAATGGCCGAGGTTATCACAACAGCTATAAATCCCCCTTGATTCTGGATGGGAAATTTCATTATTTCTCCTCTCTCCTCCCCTCCCTGAGCCATGAGACCTGGCAGAGCCATGGGAGAGAGGAGTTGATTCAATCCAGCTCTGGCTAAAAGTGATCAACCATGAATCATCATCTGCTGGAGACCCTCTCCTTCACTGAGCCTTGACTCCTAGGGAAGCTGTGCTGGCTGGTCCGTGAGCAGGAACTGCTTCCAAGGGCAGAGCACAGAGTGAGGTAAGACACCTCCTGCCCTGACAAGGCCGGTCACCATGTAGGACAGGTGGTAGGAATTATGCTCATCTCCTTGTTTTGTCCCCTGCTGCTTCTCTCTGGGCACACAAAACGACCAAGACAGAGTGTGGACAATGATGCTGGGATATCACCATGAACAGATCCTCTAGGACTGGAAAAGGCTGTAAAAGGCCTTCAGCCAGTTCAGACATGAGTAAAAGCACTCATCAAAAAAGACAGACTCAAAGGGAATTCCCCTCCTCTCTCATACTGCCTTCCCATCTTTCTCTGCCCCCTGGGAGGGGAACGTTTCCTCAGCACCCCGCCCCCCAGGTTCCCCTACCCTGCTGCCTGCAGCCCTCCTCCTGCACCCCCTGAGCCTTGTGTTGTCTTAAAGAGATCTTCCAGGGCCTTGCAGCTGACATGTGAGGAGGACATCTTCCTCCTTGTCAGCAGCCCGAAGAAGTCAGATGGTTTGCAACCTTCCCTTGGAGCACTGGACAAGCTGTGGTGTCTGTGTGAGGCCACATGAGCTGGTACAAATTGCTGCACTGCAGCACATCAGTGAGTCCCACAGCCTCCTGTGTGAGTTAGTCCTGACATCTCATTTTTGGGTAACAGAAGAGGGTGAGGTGGAGGATACTGAGATGTGTGGGTATCCTCATCCCAAAATCTCCTCCTTTCCTGCTTGCCCCACCAAACCAGCCTCCCTCCTGGTGTCCCTGATGGACTCCCCTGCTGTTGTCCCCCAGCCTTTCTGCCCCTCTGCTCCCCCATATCCCATGGGGTGGGGCAGGACAGGACTGCAGGCGAGGGCAGAGCTCAGGAGAAGGGCACCCTGCTGGCGCTGTGATGGCTTTATAATGTATTCCAGATTCCACCCATTCCCATCCCTGTCATGTCCTATCATTTCCCTGGTTATTTTTGATTGCTGCTGAGCACAGATCTTCGTGTGCATATTTCTGTCAGTAGTTCAGTCATTTCATTCTTATGTTCCTACACAAGTCTTGGATGCCTCATCGGCGCTCAGTGACTTATTGCTCTTCAGCATGACAATTTATTCCAGCATCTTCTTCTGATACCCCCACTGCTCATTTTAAAACCTGAAATGAGCTGATCCAGAGTAGCTTTCTACCCCCACCTTCCATGGGCCTGAACAATCCAAAGAAACCCCTCAGCTTCCTATTCCTACTTTTTGCCATCACCCTATGTTTCCCTCCCAGGATTCCGCCTACTTGCAAACATCTGATTTTATGTATTCTTATGTCTTTTCATTGCTTATTTTTATATCTTTTTCTTTTATAACATTTTTTGCCATTTGCTCTGATGAAATCCCATCCTAATTCCCTTGTTAGGTATTCCCTGGCATGCTTTATATTGTCTCTACTGCCTGTACTAAGGCTGGATTTCCTTTTTCTGCAGTGCCCCGTTCAGCTCAAATACGCAATGAGACCCTGTCATTTCAGCAAATGTTGTTGATTTTCTTTCTCACATGGGCATTTCTGCTTTTTCTCTTAAGTTGTGTAGCCTTCAGAGCCTCACTGATGGGCACATCCACAGCTTCCATGTCAAAGCTACGGCCTGAAATGAATTTGCCTTTAGGGCCCTTTAAATGAACTCTCCTCATTTATTTATTTTGAAGTTCCCACTTTCTAACACTCAGCAGCCTTCAGCAGTTTTGGAGGCAGCATTTTCCCCAGTGACTCTGGCTAATAGCCTGGTGATCACTGGAAGATAATGGCTCATCACTGGCAGCTTCTTGAGGAAAAACGTCCATGCCACTTTGCAGCAGAAATGACAAAATATCTGTTAAAAAAACCCAAATAAACAATGCAGGCAGTAGCCATAACTCTGTGTGTTGCTGTCTGGTTCATATCAGTCATCTCTGCCTGCACTAGAACCCAAATCCTTCGTACAGCAGTTGCTGTTATTGTGGGGGAAATGTCAATTTTAATAACAGACATTACAGTCAATTTGAGGTACACAGAAACTTAATTTAGAAATCAAAGCTGTTTTGTCAGATGGGTTATGGATTCCTTGCCTCCAAAATATACATGAAAATGAGGCTTGAAGCAGAAGACATTCCCCCAAATACTGCAGATTCCCCAACTTTTCAAACCAGTCATTTCATTCTGGTAAGTAGCAAACTAGCCTGCAGATCCCAATATCACACTGAATCTGGTCCCACAAAATGTGTCCCTACAGAGACTTCCATAGAATTCAAACATTTCAAACCAGAGTAAAGCACAGTTATGCTCCTGGGCTGAAATGTGTGTCTTAAGAGCACCCCTTGCAAAAGCATCCTGTGGGTGCTGTGGAGAGAAGCTATTCCCTAAAGCATGTCTGTCCGGGCTGTCCCCTGGGGCTGCCTGGACACTGCAGGCCTTTTGCTGAGGACTTGCAGGCACGTTGCAGCTCTGACACATCCCCAGCTCGGGGGTACCTGGGCTGGCGGGTTCGGAGTGCCACATCCTGCCCGAGATGCACCGACCAGGACGTGCCTTCTGAAACAGCAAGGCAACTTCTCCCTCTTCAGGGTTCTGCACCCCACTCCTTGATAAATAACTTCATCCCTGTGTCCCCACCGAGGGGACGCCGCTCCTGCTGCCCTCAGCCCCTGGTCAGGGCAGGCAGGCTGTGGCTTCATGGGGACCCGGGGCAGGCAGCTCCTGCCAGCTCCAGCCCGTGCCAGCATTCCTCAGCCGGCAAGCCTCTCGCCCGATGAAAAGCCCCAATTCAGCTCCTGCACGGAGAGTACCTGACACCTTCCCCAGCACAAAGAGGGCTTTCTGGCCGCGGCTGGGGGAGCAGGGGCAGAGCAGCTGCCTCTCGCCCAGAGGGGTCACCGAGCCACATCCTGCACACACCCTGAACAAAACCCACTTGTCTTGGGGGGTGGAGGAGAGCATAGCTCCAGGCAGGTGGCTGACAGCCGGGCTCGTGGCTCCAGGTCTGCCAAACTTCTGGATGGGATGGTTCTCTCAAGTCTGCAAGCCTTGCTCAGGTCAGTGTGATGGTGAGGCTTGAACTGTGAAGGTTTTAGGACCGGCTCTGCGTCTGGACTCCTGTCTCTGAGCTGCTGACCTGTCCAGGCCCAGTGGGGTGACTGGTGTTCCCCCATCTCTGTGCTCCTCCACATCCCTGAGCTGGGATGGAGCGGGTGGTCACACCAAGGCTGACTTGTAGGTCAGACAGGTTGGGCTGGGAGGTGAGTGGTAATCTCAGCACTGAAACTGGGTTTGTGAGGGATGGAGGATAACTCATTTTGGGAGGTATCCACTGAAGAAGCACTGGAGAGGCTATTAGTCTTCATACTACCTTTGCTCTTTCCTTCCTCAGGAGAGACCAAATTGGAAGTGGTCACAGAAGTTCTCTCATCCAGCAGTGCCTGAGGCAGGCTGGAGTGAATGCCACAGACCCCGTAGGGTGCAAATCACTCAGCTCAGAGACCCTACAACATTTCTGCTTTTCAGCTAGGGACTGTCAAATACCATGTGCACAATCCACTCAGGAGGAGAGGACTTTCAATGTCAGGGCTTCCATGCCTCAGCTGAGAGCCAAAACCTCCAGACTGCAGCCAGGGCCTGCCTGTGCAATCCCTGCCTGTGCCTTGGAGACACTGCCTTGCTCATCAATGGTCTCTGGTCCAATGCTTCCAGTGTGGGATATTAGGAAGCTGCCCTGGCCCCCTCCCCAGCTTCCCTGCCCACAGGGATATTCCAGCCTTGCAAATCCATCTCTTGATCCCGACTCCTAAACCCAGACTATACAGAGCAGAGCTTTGCAGCAAACCACCTCCTTGACTCTGATCCTGTGAAACCCAGGGTGCATGTTGGCTTCAGCTGGCTTCATGGAATTGTTCAGGCTGGAAAAGCCCTGCAAGATCACCAGTTCCAATCATTAACTCAGCACTGACATGTCCACTGCTAAACCATGCCCCCAAATGCTACATCCACATGTTTTTTGAGCACTTCAAGGGGTAGTAACTCTACAGCTGCTCTGGGCAGCCTCTCCAGGTCCTAACAAACCTTTCTGTGAGGTTCAGGCTTCTTCAGTCATCCTGCTGCAAAAGCACAAGGACAGTCATCCTCCCCATATCTGGTGCCCCACAAGCCCCTGGTGGTGCCCAAAGAGGCTCAGCCCATTATAGGAGACCAAGTTGATGCTGGAAGCATTTGCATTCCTTCTGAATGCAAGCTAGATGTGATGTGAAACATCATATGTCAGGCAGATCGGCCCAGAACCAAAACTAAGATTGCTTTCAGCAAGATGTGCAAACCCTTCCCTGTCTCCCTTAATCATCATTCTGCCTTTTATTGCTCTCAGAAACTCTCTTGCAGAGAAAACACGTGGCTTAAAAAAACCTAGATCCATTCTAGGTTGAAGGGAAGTGAGAAATCACTGTGAGTGTCTAATGAAGGGCTAAAGTGCTGAGGTCCCCAGTAGGTACCATGGGAGATCTTTCCCAGAGGTGTGCAGATGTTGCAGAGGTACCCTGGCACAGCTGATGGCCACAGGGATCCCCAGCAGCAGCACGCAGACAGCTGAGTGGGTGCATCCTTTCCAAACAGAATGGAAGAGCCTTGCTCCATCTGGACAAAACAGCTGGGAAGAGCAAAACAAATCAGGCTCCAAAGACTTCCCTGCTTCTCTGCTGAATGTGCTGAGAGCCCCAGGATCCAAGCTCTAAGCAGGGGTTGCATCAGGGGCTTCACAGGGGCTGTAGGAACTTCTGATGCTCAGGGAAAGTTGGTGAGTGGTGCAGGAATGGACAGCACTGCAGCAGCCACAGCCTAGGGCAGGTCCCTTCATCACCAATGCAGCCCAGTTGCTCTGGAGACCTCATCCAGGCATTCCCGGGATGCATTCAGGATGACTGGTGGATATACTTGTCTATATTGAAGACTGAAGAAATTCTTCACTGTGAGGGTGATGAAATCCTGGCA
The DNA here is from genome assembly GCA_013399835.1 of Leptocoma aspasia. Taxonomy (NCBI): domain Eukaryota; kingdom Metazoa; phylum Chordata; class Aves; order Passeriformes; family Nectariniidae; genus Leptocoma; species Leptocoma aspasia. Next base: position 243,527 of record VXAX01002255.1, on the reverse strand, counting down.
CAGGTTGCCCAGAGAGGTTGTGGATTCCCCACCCCTGGCAGTGTCCAAGGCCAGGTTGGACAGGGCTTGAAGCAACCTGGGACAGTGGAAGGTGTCCCTGCCCATGGGTGGGATGGGATGGGCTTTAAGGTTCCTTCCAACCCAAACATTTCTGATTCTGAGCTTCTCTGTTGCTGTTGCTCTCAGTGGAATGTGCTTGGAGGTGGCAGCAGCCTTCTCTCCCCCTCCTTCTTTCAGCATCTCCCCCTCAACCTTTCCTCTCTCCTGCTTGGAGCTCCCCCATAAGCAGCCTTGGCAGAGATGCTATAAACAGGATATGGGCTCTCTGGAAATCTGCAAGAAGAAGCGGCTGAAGGTATTTAATAGCATCTCTGCAGTAAACAGAGATAAAGGGGGATCAGCTGTATGGAGCAGGGAGAAAGTATCAGATGGAATTGCTCTGCTATGGTGTCTATTTACTGAAACAGGAAACAAATATTTTTTTGGCTTTTGCCAAAGAAAGATTTCTTTAAAAATGTGTTAATATTAGGAGTAAAAATGCATCTTTTAGACATGATAAGTGGCCACATTCACTGGAGTTTTATTTACTATATAAAGGTTAACATTGGTCTGTTTATCCTACAGACGAGATTTCCAGAAAATTACAAGAAGGGTCATGTAACAGTCAGCTCCTGCTTGCCTGAGCTTATTTGCCAGAGCCAAATCCCTGGAGCCTGAGGAGCTGGAGCATATATTCAGAAGGACTCTGAGAACAGGAGGAAAGAAATAACTCAGCTTTAAGTTTTTTGGAGTTCATTCACTGGGAAGGTGGGGGCTGGGCTCGCCCTTGTGCTGGTGTGGGGGCAAGAGGCAGAGGGGCTACTTTGATTTCCCCAGAGCTGTGAGGGAGTGGCCACTTGGAGGGAGGCTGAGGAAAATCCATCGAAGGTGCAAGCAAGCTGCTTTCCTGCTAACGCCAAAGAGCCATTTCAAAGCCTGGATCAGGAGATTTGATCTCCTAGCCAACACTTCTTATATAATTTTACTATGATTGCTCTGCTTGACAAATGGGGGTGCTCCAGAGAAACATCCAGCCCCTGTCCTTCATTCAGTAAGGACATGCCGGGACTTGAGCTGAAGGAACATTTAAATTTCTCTCACAGCCACGCTGTCCCTTTTTTGAGGGGTGAGACTGCCTTCCACCTTGCCCTGTCCCCCTGTGATCTGGCAGTCCCCTGCCCTGGATGGGCTTGGCAAGGTTGTCCCATCTCCTCCTCCTGCCAGTTTTGGGACTTCGTTCTTCCTGCAGCTTCCCACACTGCTCTGAGGGAAGCTTATTGTCAAAACAGTTGGGAAAGTCCTGGTAAATCATTCTGTGTTAAAAAATACATCAAAAAATGTGTTCATTAAAAAATAGGTTCATTATTAATGGCCCTGCTGTCAGCACCATGAAATCCTGACTGAGCAGTGAGGCAAGGATTTTCTTCAATGAAGCAGTGCTGGTACGATCCAGTAGCATTGCTATCTGGAAGACAAGCTTGAGCCAAATTATTAGCCCTAATATAGAAAAATCAAGGCAAATATCAAAGGGCTAAGATACCCAGGAGGTTGGATTACGTAATTTACTATTTTTCTCATGATTTGCACAGTCTTATTAGCTGGAATCAGCATGACCTTATGAGGGTCCTGACAGAATCTGGCTGCAGTCTGGAGGTCCTGGCTTTCAGCTATGGGATGGCAGCCCTGGGATCAGCTCTGGTGAGTGTCTGTTTAACACCTGGGGACACCTCTGTCTCTGGCTGGCATGGGCATTCCTCAGTGTTTGGCACCAAAAGCTGCAGTGTGACCTGCTGCCTGTTCATGGCATGAAGGGGCACCCTGGACCCAACTCGCTGGGTCCTGGCAGCGCTTCCACGGCACGGGTGTAAAGCCTGGCATGGCCAGGGTGGGGGGAGATGGCCACAGCATGGTGGGGAGGCATGGCCAAAGCAAGCCAATGCCTTACCTGTCCAGATATGGGCCAGGCTTTGCACCTGCCACCATGTGTGGGACTGTCTGGTTTCAGGCTTCACCACGGCTCTTGTGGAGGGCAGCAGTTAATGTCTCCCTCCTGTATTTCACTATCTACCCACACTGGCGAGGTGTAGGAGCTGATAGACATTAAAATATCAGAAATACACTTTCAGCTTCAAAACTGAAGGCTGGAGGCAGCCGAGAGCCACTCCACAAGGATGCACAGCAGAACGTCTTGGCAGTGTTAGCCGCAGCTGCTGCCAGAGGCATTGGCTGTTGCAAGAGGGAAAATCTGAATCAGATATAATGAACCCATTGGAGATTCCTGGGCATAGTAAGACTGGGGACTGCTGTTCCCTAAACACTACGAGCATTCCAGCATCAGCCTGAAAGGGATTGTCCTGCTCAGATGAACCTCTCCAGGACCAGTCCTTCTCAGGGGTCCACCTTCTTGCCTTCATTGCCCAGTGAATAATGAGAGATGTCCCGAGGACCTCACTTTGTCAGAGGTATGAACAGCTTTCCATGACCTTCCTGGATCTGTTTCCCATGCTCAACAAGCAGGAAAGCTGAGCTGTGTCCTGTCCCAGAGAGTCACTGTAAGTGGAGAGGCCATGAACAAATTCTCCAGCATGCCAGATTTCCTTTCCACCTTGTAGTGGAGGGAGCCTGCACTGTAAAGTAGGGGGAGAAAAAAAATCTACTCAGTTACATCCCAAAACATCAGGTTAAGTGGGGTCTGTACCTTCTTTGATGGCTCAGCCCAAAATGCCATTAAAAAGGATGGGTTTTTGCTCCCTTCAGAATAGCAAGCTGAGACTTGCCCCCATCACATGCAAATGTTTCCACAGATCTCCTCACATGTTTTTCCATATTCCCACATATTTTCCTATCTGTGAGAGGGAAAGGTGAAGAAAAAGGTTATTTTATTTCAAACAAAACCGTTTTCAGACACTCAGTGTCTCACACTCACCTGGACAAATGTCCAGCATTTAAACTAGAGAAGAAAAGGGATGTCAGCTGGTGAGTCCTCCTGGGCTCCCAGCTACTGCCCATGTGCTTTAGATACATTTAGGAGCTGAACTGTGTTTTCATGTGGGTCCCATGGGCATCACTTTTGCCTCATTTTTTTAAAGACTCATTGAGAGTCCTTTTCCCTGGGCATAGTCTATCCTTAATTTTACGCTGTTCTTTATTTTGGGCTGCTCTTTATTTTCCCAGTATGTGGGAAGACTACTCAGAGATGTGCTGCAATCTGAATGGCCTTGGTGCCATCAATGCCTGGTACTCTTCTATCCCATTTTGACACTTTTTCCTGGGCTTTGACCCCTCATTTAGACTTTATGTTTCTACTACACCTCTCCATAGATGCTCTCAGACAAGTCTTTTGAAGGAGCTGGCATGGCCTTTGCCCTCTTAGGAACAGTCTTCTTTTCCTTCTCTCCCAGAGAAGTCTTGATCCATATTCCTTTGATTGCTGGGGAAGGTGAAGCAGCCATGGAGAAGAGAGGAGTCATTGGGCTTTCAACCACTACCCCCCTCCTGTCCAGCTGGCACAACTCCAGTGGCGTGTCCCCTCTTGCTGGCCACTGCTATCTTCACACCATTGCTGGAAACAGAGATTAATAAACTGCAGCTCAGAAATGTCGATGAACGTGTGGGTTGGCTGTGTTGGACAGAAGATAATTTGTGGTGAAATCCACAAAACGTCTGGGATTTGTAAATGTTTCATGATGACTTGGCTCTTCTCCAAACACTCCCATCTACTGACAAACACGAGCCATGAATCACTGCACACAGGAAAAACTTCCAAGCCCTTGACTTACTCCTCACCCAGTTCTGTTACACTGACAGCTGAGAGCATTCACTGCCCAGTGGGGAACAGGGATTCAGGGTCAAGGTGAAGGAGATATTTGGCAGCCCCATGGATGCTCTGTACTGGCCTGGGGCAGAGGAGGTGGAGACATGGCATACTGGCTTTTCTGGGTGGCAGCCCACAGGACTGAGCTGGGTCTGTCCCAGCTGATACCAAGATGTCAAGGGCAGGCTCCCTGACAGAGCCCAGAGATCATCTCCTTTCCCAGAGAACAGATTCACTTTCCACTGCTGAAGGCGGGGCCCAGGAGGTTTTCTGCCTCATACCAGCTGGAGTCAGTGATGTCTTTCTGCAGCCTGTGCTGTTTGTGGTATTGCAGAGCTCCTTGCAGGCTGCCTGCAGCATTTCCCATTAGTTCCGAGTTTGGGACTCTGGAGGAAGGCTTGAGCAAGCTGGCTTTGCATGAAAAGCCCTCAAGAGCTGTTACCTCAGAGCATCTTTTCCATTTGTCACCCTGCAGCCAGCAGGACACACGGGCAGGGAGGTGACTCACCCCAGCCAGGCAGTCCAGCTGCAGGGGACTGATCACCTCAGCCCAAGTCATAAAATACTCAACTGTTGATTCATAAACACAGTGGCTGGCAGAGAACACTGGCTACCAGTGCTTGGCTTGTGGGTCAGGGACAGACTCACAAAAATAGCTGGCAGCAGGATGTCTTAGCCCTCTGAGAGCCCATGCGTTGCCATTCCTGCCTCCATCTACCAGCGAGGCCAGAGGAAGACAAAAAGGTGATTTTCCAGGACCTTGTGGTCCCTGCTGTCTCCCAGTCTCTCCAGGTGGAAAGCATTAAGGTGAATTGAGCCTCTGATGTGGGCTGCTAGAGCAGCCATGCTTTCCCTGGAGCCCTGGGGCACCTGAACAGCAGCACAGCCCTGCACGGTGGACATCCTTGGTGGCTTTTGTGGTGTGCTGTGCAGCCATTCAGGCAGGACCACAGGCAACAGTTTGTGTGCAATATTGCTCCTGGCATGACAACAGCTAACAGGATCCTGTCCTGTCCTGGCCTGGCCTGTCCTGTCCCCTCCCCTTCCCTCCCCCCCACCCCCCTCTTCTCCCCTGCTTCTGCTCCAACAAGCTCCAATGCCATGATCTTGTATGAAGATACAACAAGGGAGGACTCCTCTGGCTTGAGGAATGCAGGCATTTATGTCAGTATAGCCTCTAGTCATGGCATGGAGCAGTACAGCTCTTCTTCAGGTGGATGTGAGATCTGATATGCACCTTAGCTGTAAACATGGTGGAGGCCAAGGATCTGAGTCTACAGCAGTTCCTGGAAAGACACTTCCTGTTTCTTCTGAAGTCACCTTCACTTTAGTCATCAGACACAGGGTTTCCCTGTGGGTGTGCTCTGCTCTGCTTTGGTGAAGCCCCTTCCTTAGGGCTCATTTGAAGATGGCCAGATTCCAGTGTGCTGTTTCTGTCTGATCCAAAATATTACCTCAAAAAAGACAAAATGTGTCACTATTTTGTTGCCTTGGATCCCCAGAGACTTGAGCCCATTCTCACTACCAGAATTCTCCTGTGTAGTTCCAGCATCTCGTTTCCTTGGCTTACAGGGGAGTTTTTATCTCTTTCTCTCTCTCTATCTCCCCCTTTCCTTGTAATGTGTCCCCAGAATGGATAAATTAGCCGATCAAACTCTGTCTGGCATAAGGGGATAGTTGATCTGAAAGCAAGATTTCCAAGCACATAGATCACCTAGCTGGTCCTGGTGTCTCCCCAGAAGCAGCAGCTGCTGTGCCATCTCCTGGATGAAAGGGGAGGGCTGAGGTGATGTGGGAAAGAAGGAAAGGAAACTTCTGAAATGAACTCCAGACAAAGCCATCCTCTCTGTTTGCTCCATGCAGCCTTCAGGTCTGGATTTGGAGCTTGGCCTTTCTGGTAACCTTGTACAGATACTTCAAAGAGGAACCAACACCTTTGAATAGCAAGTGGAGGACAGAAAGAGTTCTCCCACCTCCAGCAAACCAGTCCAAGGCTGGGATTAGAAAAGGGTAACTCATAATTTCTATTGAAAAACACTGCCACTTGTGGGAAAGTCTTGCGAGTTTTGTTTTGCTGCTTCCTACATCTCTGTTAGTGATAGAAGGTGAGACTGCACCTGTCTCCCTCTCCTGCAGGAGGTGTGCCAGGAGGAGAAAAGGAGAACAGAGCAATGTTTGGTTGGTCAGACACGTGGTTCCAAAGCCTTGCCAACATCTTGAGAAGAGAGGTTGTGGACTTCTCATTCCTCAAAGTGTTCTAAGAAGTGCACAGGGTTTGGAGCATTCTGGTCTACTGGAAGGTGTCCCTACTCATGGCAGGGGGTTGGAATGACATGAGCGTTAAAGTACCTTCTAACCAAAACCATTCTCTGATTCTGTGATTGTTGGCACTGGCAATATTTTGCTGTCACGTGGCAGCAGTGCCTTCCCTGAAAAGTTTGAAATCATAGGAAAATGCCTTTGTCTGATATGGACTGACAAAAGCTTCATGAAACCTTTCAAATAAGGAAAGCTACTGAGATGTTTTGTTTTGGAAACCCCTGCAGGCCTAACACTTTGATATTTCTGAGACCAAGCTATTCACAACTTCCTGCAGATCTGGAAGCTCCTGCTTCCTGCCAACTGCTCTGGAAGTGGCTGAGGAACATGGCGGGGTCTGGGATTTGCAGTTGTCTCAGAACTGGGTGGGCAGATGAGCCACCAGAAGCGGGAGAGCTCAGAGGTACCAGCTTACACTCAGTCAAATGTGCGTGATGTGTGTTCAGTGATATTGTGTGCTGCCAAAAACCATCCACAGTGAGGTCCTGGCTTGTCCCAGCCCCACTTCCTGGGGACATTTGTGTCATTTAGCAGACTGCAGCAGAGAGGAGTAGCAGCCAGGATGGGTGAGCAGTGGGCATTTAGTGTGAAGGCTCAGCATGTGGCTCCCACACCACAGGACCAGGAATGCTCTTCCCATGCCCATCTGGGATCCATGCTTTTGGGATCCATGCTTTTGGGGCAATGCCACACAGCCTGAGCAGGGGGGCCTTTATATGGGAGGTGATAGTGGCTGTGGTAGGATGACAGTTGGTGGAATATGTCTTTCCACAAGGAAGGTGACTGGTACATGTGCCCTCTAAGTGCCAAGACATTCCCCGTGTTCTCACACAGGTTCTCCTGCAGGGCACCTACCTGCTGAGGGGTGCTCTTGAAGAAGGCCAAGATAAGGACAGGGTTGGAGAACAAACAACCAAGGAACAATGAAATACTGCAAACACAGAGGCATAGAATGTGTCTGCTGGGATTGGCTTTGTCCAGTGCCTCTTGGGTGAGTGTTACCCTTTACAAATAAATATTTTTCTTTCTTTTTCTCCTTGGGATTTTTTGTTTGGTGAACAGCTCCTACCTCCAGGACATAACTCCTTGTGTGGCAAAAGGAAAGATCCTTGCTCCTGCCAGAAATGCAGGGACTCACACCATGAGCCATACCTGTCCACATCCTTGTGTTTCAGAGTTTAGTTAAACCAACAGGAACAGTGTAACAGTGATGTTGTTGGGCTGCTGGAAGCAAGCAATATGTGGTCCCTTCCAAAATTATCATTGTTAACACTGTGTATGGTCACACATCTCTGCAGGTCTTCCCAAGAGATCGTCTCTCTCCATGCCCAAAGGTGATGAGATTTCTGATTTCAGATGAGATTGCACCAAAGGCACCAGGCTTCTAGATTTTTCTGCACTACAGATGCCAGCTGACAATTTGGAGAGGTTGGTCTCCTACTAACAATAGCCCTTGACAGAAAGAAGGTGCTTGTGTGGCATTTCCAACCAGGAGGAGGTCACTAGAAGAGGTGGTTTGGGACACCCCACAGGGAGCTTGTGGTGTGTGGAAAGCAGGCCTCCCTCAAACACGTGCAGCATGTCTGTGGGGAGTGAGTCTATTTTCTGGGGATTTGCAATGAAGTTTTAATTCAGCATTGTAACTAAAATTCCTTTTATTAAGGGGCCTTTAAATATTTCCAGAGCTTGACCTTTTCTGGAGTCTGTTGACTTATTAATGTCGGGTCTGGTGTTCTTCAAACTTTCCACACAGTTCAATTTGTTGCCAGCTGCTTTCAAACACATTTTTCAAGAAATTAGTTTGTAATTAAGTACAGTTATTAATGACTGTTTTTCCTGCCTTTCCCACTGGGTTTGCAACTTACTTTTCTCCATGTGGCAGAAAATGGCCAATATTTCACGGGGTGAGTGAAGGAATGTCTAATATGATCTTTGACATGTTGATTTGATGCAGTTCCAACTTTGCAACAGTGGTGATCACCCAACAACGTAGGAGAGACCTGGCTAAAAAATAGAGTCAGAATCAGTTCCTTGTGGGCGAGTGGAGAGAGGGGGAAGGCTCCTTCACCCTTGGAGAGCCAGTGCATGGAGAAAGCAGTTCATGCAGATGGGTTGGAGGATGGAGAGGAAGAAGGATGGAGAAGAGAAGGTGCAGACATGCTGGAATGAGGGGAATAATTCTTGTGTTTAAAATTCAGGGCACGAAACTGGGAGCTCTGCAAATAATGTGAAGCCCATTTGGTCGTCTCTCCACCCAAGAGGGACTATCAGGAAGACCCATGTGTGGAGAGAGCAGATGGGGCTGAAAGCAGCCAAAAAGAGAAGTGGCACTCCTACACAGAGTCCAGAAAGGTTTTATATACTCTCTGCTCTCTGGTGTTGCTGAGGTCACTCCTCTTTGTCAGGCACATGGCAGCAAATCCCCCTCTAAGTCCCAGATCTCAGAGGCATTATAATATTAAAAGCCTGTGCTGAAGCGTCTGAGCAAACACATCAGATGAGCAAAGTGTTTTTCCCAAGCCCCAGGACCCAGTTATTCTGGGAATTGGCAGTGCTGAAACATCAAGGCAGCAACATTCTCCTGTGCAACGGGCTGCCAGAGGGTCTGCAAGGGTGAGGTGTGTGATGGGCAGGTGAGGGAGCCCACCCGTGAGGGGGCACAAGGCAGGGACATAACACCTATTTCATTTCCTGACTGGCTTTCAGCTGAGTGCTGGCAGCTCCAGGCAGCCAAGGCACAGGGGTGGAGGCAGAGATGCTGACAAGTAACACACGTGCACAGCCATGGGGTGCACACATAAACAGTCCCTTGCCAGAGAGCTGCATTTCTCCAGGCCCTTTTCTTCCAGGGTCTCGCCCTTCTCCTCCCTCTCAGTGGTCCAAATGCTGTCCAGTGGGGCAGAGGAGCCCCGTGGACTGGCACCACCTTGGCCACAGGGATGAGTGTGGGTGCATGCACTGACTCATCCCCACCCCTTGTGGCACGTGTGTCCCCACTCTGCAGGGCAGATCTGCAGGCACAGCATGTCCCACAGCCAGGGACACCCTGCAAGCATGGGGACCAGCATGGACACTGGTGCTGGGGACATCCCAGTGGCACAGAGCCCCATCTGTGCTCTGCTCCCCGTCACAGCAGCTCTGCCCAGGAGGGAACAAGCCCAGCAGCCACCTGCCTGGAGAAGGGCTGAGGGGCAGATCACCCCCCAGAGTATCCCTCCTTCTCATGCAGCTCCTGTGTCCTGCATGTCCATGCAGCTCCTGTGTCTATTGTGATTTTTCAGCAGATGCCCACACAGTCAGGCTGCTGCAGTTTATCAGCATCTACTGCTGCCCTGCAGCAGCTGGGACCTGGTTTGAGCTGCTTCTCAAGGGCTCAGTACCTGCTCCCAGCCCTGGAAGCAGCAGGAGGAAGGAATTGGGAAGGAGGTGGGGACAGAGGAGATGGGGAGATGAGCCACCAGTGGAGGTGAATCCAGAAAGAGAGGCTTTGGCCTTGATCAGGACCTGGGGCAGCCTGTGTCCATTCCCAGAGTCAGAGCAAGGCTGACATCTCCGGATGAATGTGAACAACAAGCCTGCTTCATCAGCTCAGCTGCTAGAAAGGAGGAGCAGAGCCAAAAATCCAGGAGAAAAATGTTGTGCAAAATTGTTCATCTGTTACTGATTGGGAGGCTGAGAGCTCAATGCAAACCACCCAATAAAACTGGCTTGGATGAGAATTTCCTGAATCCCAGATTAAGTGAATAAAGATGTTTCAGGAGTTCAGGGCCGCGGTTGGGTGGTTTGCACACAATTTGCTGTTGGTTTCATCCTTTGTTGCTTAATGAAGAACAGAAGGAGGATCTCCCATCTCAGTCAACCAAGGGAAAAAATTATTTCTTCTAAATTTAAATCAATTTCCTGTTCCAGGCGCAGCTCTGTTTATCTGTCCTACACAGAGGCTCCATCTTGGATTGTGGCTCATTCTGCTCCCTGCAAGGCTCTGTTCCCCTCATGGACAGTGACCTTCCAGGCTGGTGGCATTGACACAGCATCGCAGGATTTTGCATGGCATGGTTTTTTGTCAGAAGTTAATGGTAAGAAGTGTTTTGAAAGCCAGGTCCAATTCTGAGGAAAAACTTGTGATATGACACACCCTGTGTGTATCTCTGACTCATTCAGTCCCTTCCTCTCCATACTCTTCACTGGATGCTCCCAGTTGTGCCCTTGGAGGAAGCCACAAGGAGCAGAGGGTGCTCTGCTCACCTGCAGGGACTGAGCAGCACCAGGTGGGCAAGGAGCACATGCCACCCTGAGGTCACCAGGGACTGAGGGGATTCCCCACTCTTGCAGCATCTGATGTTGGAGAACTGCTCTACCATGGGGCTTACACAGCCCTGAAAACCACTTATTTTAGTAAGCCTCTTATTCACAGTGAGGGGAAGGAGCCAGGCTGTGTGCACTGAAACCTTTAGAAAGTTTCATGGCTACATCTCTTGCTCCTGAAGGCATCAACCTATAGATTTACCTATCTCCCTTTCTTTCCATCCTCTACCTTGCAAGGAAATGCCAGAGTCTCTTCACAAACTGAATACCTTTAAGTCACCTGGCACCTGGAGCATTCCTCCAAGTGGCATCATGTGCCTTGTTGGGGCTTCAAGCTCTAAATAAGTGTGGAAACAGGATGGAGATCCCTGGAGAAATCAAAGAATAAATTTTAAAGAAGGAAAACTATATCTGAACAAAAGATGAAGATGAGAAACTTGACTCAATGGTCCATTTATCTAAGCCTTAATTTTCTACAAGAAACTCCTCAGAATATTTCCCTTTGCAGAATATCTGGGGAATCTAGCTTCTTAGGAGGGGTCCAAAGGCTCCAAGGACAAAGAAAGCTATTTGTAGCCTTGAGTCTGGAGTCATTACCACCAAGAAGTAAAATTCAGCTTGTCTAGATGGCAACCCATGGAAAATCTGACTGCAACTGTCAGCAGGAGGGTGATGGGCATGAACACCAGGGAGAGATGTGCTTTCAGAGGGAAGATCAGCAAGAGTAATGGGATGAATGTGAGCAACAGCATATTTAGCAGGATATCGTGAAATGCTTCTATCTCAGTTATTAGTTTTATTAGGAGAAGTCTCCCAGGGGAAACTGGAAGCTGCATTACTTGACTCACCCCAAGCTCAGCCCTAGATAACATGAACACAGGCGTGTGTTGGCAGGGGCAGATGGCCCAGATGACCTAATGGTCTTTTCCATCACTGCAATTACAATCCAGCCTGGGCAGAGGCTCTTCACTTGTCTGACTCAGGGTAATGACAGGCTGGAGAGTAACATCTGAATTTGTTCCAGTGTTATTTTCCAGTGTCTTCATTTGAGGTCTCTTGGGTAGAAGATGCGCTGCAGAGTGACCTCAGCTGAAGTGACAGAATTTCCCAGTCTTCTTGCCAGGTTCTCCTCCTTGCAGGGCTTGTGTGTGTTGGTAAAGGGGCTGCAGGGTAGCCTGGGCCTCAAAGGCCAGGTCCTGGCTCAGGAACTGGTACTTAGCAAAGGAGTGAAAGAAATACGGGTACAAAAGCCATCCAGAAAAGCTAGAAGAGCCTCTTACCAGCTTTTGACATCTGAGACATAGCTGCTCCAGAGTTGGTTATTTCCTTTGCTTGGCAATTGCTGGGTTTTTGTGGATGGATGCTGGGAGCAGTGAGAGGTGCAGGATGTTTTGGTGCACTCAAACAAGCAGCAGGAGCTGAATGCATCTTCCTGGTGCTTGGGTAAAGCACAGCTCTGACGTGATCTTTCCAGCCAGGAAAGATCCAGGGATTCATCTTGTGCCCAAAGGGAACCCTCTGTGAGGCTGTTCCTCCGAAAATAAAGCCTTTCTCAGCTCCTGCGACCTCATCCCTTGGTCTGAGCTGGTCAGAGGTGTGCAGACTGCCCCTCTTTAGCTGATACCCATGTGGAACCCATGCTGGGTCCTCCTCTCTGCCCTGGGATGAAGGTCTGGGTTTACTCTGGAGTGGGGGCCTCACAACCTATGGCAGCTCCCCATTCCACTAGCCTTAATGTCTGGGAACAATATTCCTTTTTTCTCAGCTGACTTCACTCTCCCCTTCCTTCAAATGATCTTTTTAAACTGTTTTGTCAGAAACCCACCAGCCTCTGCCCAGGCTGCTCATCAGAGGACAGGGGGCACAGGCTGTGCTGCTCATGGCTGAGACAATGCAATTTATAGTCCACCAAACAGTTCACACAGCCTCAGCCCACCCCTCTCCTGGCCATGTGCAGAGCCAAGTGGGATTTGCAGGGAGACAGTGAAGGGCTCTGGGCTCAGACTGGTGGCTGTGGAACCTGTCCAGCTTCTCTGCTGAAATCTTGCAGGTTGCCTCTGGCTTCACAGGGCTTGGGTTTGACACTGTCCCCTCAGCAATACAGCTCGAACAGGTACAGTCCAGCAGAAATTGCCATGCTCCTCCCTTGGCAAAGTACTTCACTGAAGTTCTCCTCTTAACATCAAAGATATTTCTAAGTGCATTATTAAGAGGCACCAAAACCTCTTAAATACTTTGTTAACTAAGAGCCTTGACAGCGAGATGGGAAGGATCCCTGTGAGATGTGCAGTGAGGGGAGCTGGAGGAGAGTGTGAGACCCCGGGGGGCAAACGAGGGGTGACCACAGCCACGGTGCCCAGGGCTGGGTGCACAGCGATGCTGCTGCCCTGGCTCCAGCCATCCTGGGGCTCCAGGAGGATCCTGAGCTCTCCTAAAAGGTACATCCATTAATGGTGGACCAAGAATTTTGGAGGAGTGGAAGGCTGCATTTCATTGACTGTACAGCTTCCTGAGGAAACAGTCTACAACTTCCTCACAAGGGTCAGTGGAGGGGCCATTGCTGATCTCTGCTCTCTGGTTACAGGGACAGGACCATCCCCCAGAGGGTGCTGGCACTGCCCAGGCTCCCCAGGGAATGCTCCCGGCCCCAAGGCTGCCAGAGCTCCAGGAACGTTTGGACAATGCTCTCAGGGATGCACAGGGTGGGATTGTTGGGGTGTCTGTGTAGGTCCAGGGGTTGGACTCGATGATCCCTGAGGGTCCCTTCCAGCTCAGGATATTCTGCAATTCCCTAATTCTGTTGCACTTGTTTGCTAATTCAAAAATTTGACTTTGTCATTTGGCTTTGCCTCACTTTGCACTTTGTCTTGTCTAGGAGCTCTCTGGGATTCTCTGCAGCTGGAGAAGAAATGTGGATCCCTCCAGATGGAAACTCCTTTCAGTTCCTTTCAGTACTTCAGGTGCTTTTTCAGAGTGGGATGACTGTCTCTGCTGAGCACAGGATACCCTTCCCAGAATGCAAACACTGGATGCCTGTGATGCTTCCTAAAGCATTCTCATTTTAGAAATACCTAACTTAACGCTATAGAAATCACCTGGTCTGTACTGCAAAGGGACAGCACGGATTTTCTTTCCCTCTTGGAAGCAACTGGTACACTGCAAGAACAAGAACATCATGGGAAAAACTTGTTTATGGGACTACTGACAGCACAGAATGGTTGTCTGGGATGGGATAAAGCCTTATCTAAAGAAAAACACAGACAGATGCTTGGTGGTACAGGAAGAAATCAAGCTGGAGGGATGAGGGGTTCACAGGGACTGGAACACAGAAAATCAGGGACACTTCAGTCAACATTTAATGATGGTTTGATATGAGATGTGCAGGCCACTCTGCCATGATGGAACAGGGACAACGGGGACTCCTGTGAGGGTTCAGGCTTCAGCTGAAACCCAAGGACAGCCCCAGTGCCACTGCAAGGCTGGGCAGGACCTTGACATGCACAAATGGAACATCACAGAAGTGGCACTGCTCCTGCATGTGATTTTAGTGACATCATCAGTGAAATGGCACATTCAGGCCTAGTGCTTATGCTTGAGAGTGACACTGAAAACTTGGAAAAGACTCTGGAAAGAATGAGAAAATTATCCCAGGGCTAGAAATCATTCTCAGTGAGAGACAAATGGAACATGATCTGTTTAGTTTATCTGGTTTTTAAGAGGTGATTTAATTATGGTCTGTGAGAACTGATGTGGGGGAATACTTTGGGTGCAAAGGCTCTTTAAGAGGGCAGGCAAAGACAGAAAAGGATCTAGGGATTGGAAAGCAAAGCTGGTGGTTGTTGGGCTTGAGATAAAGGAACTATTTTTAACAGTGGGAATAAGTGACCATTGGAACAAGGAGCCCAGAGACGTGGTAAACTCTTCATCCCATACAGCTGTGGAACGTAGACTGGCCACTTTTCTGTGGATGTGAACTGAATCATAAGCTGTTGGTCTTGGTGAAGTTAAAAATGTGAATTTTCAGCTAAGAAAACCTGAAATGACCCATGGTGGTATGAGAGATATTCCATCTCCATCAGGCTGAGACGGTGCAGGGCCAGGCTTACCTCCCTCTGACACTGGCAAAGGCAGACAAACATAAAGCTGCTCTTCTGTGCACCAAAGTCCTGCCTGAGACTGCAAGATGTCTCTGTTGAACCTTCCTTGTAATACTTCCTTCTTTTCCATTAATGCAGTGCTCCTGGGTGCTTGTTCAAAGCCTTGCAAATGCGAATGAATACCTTTCTGCAGCTGACTGATATTTTGAAAATATATTTTGGAAATGTATTTTCATTAGAAGAAAGCTCCTGGGAAGTTGTGTAGAACAACACTTGGTGTTACAGGAGTGTCGTGGCTGGGACTTGTGGCAGTTCAGTTGCTCCATCTCGCACTCAGCCCAGCTTACAGCAGTGAGTCGGTGTTATTGTCCCAGCTCAGCCTGACAAGGTTGATAACAGGAAGGTATCAAGGGCAGGATTTAATCAATGTGCAGAGTGTCACCTTTGGAAAGGATCCTGGCTGATGACCCTTGGAAGGGAGAGTTCTCCTTTCCCTCAGCATGCAATACAATTAATTTCCCCAGGCACTTCTGTGAGGCAGCCCCCAGGAACTCATTACTCCCAAACTCTCATTACTCCCAAACTCATTGGGTTGCCTCATTTGAAAATTTCTGTAATTCTCCTAAAAGACAGATCTAGAACAACAGAACCATACCCCATTCTAGGAATGCAACAAGTTTGGCTTCTCAGAACAAAACTGAAAATAAATTTTCTTAATGAAAATATGAAATGAGTTCAGCCTGAACTTCTCTTGACATTATCTGCTCAAAGGTCAGCTGAGGGGATGTTGGGTCCTGCAGGTGCTCAGAACACACTTTGCTCAGGGATTCCCTCTTCCTAGATTTATTTGTAGGGTTAATGATATTTTCATTTGGGCATTATGTCCTTCTACCTTTAGAAAGGAAAAACACATCTTTCATGAGTGTGATGATGAAAACTGCTGGGCTGCAGCTGACAGAGCAGAAGCCTTTTATGAGCTGCTTTGGCCCTGAAGGAGTCAGTGCGCTCATCACTTCTCCAGGCACTTTCCATGGCATCACAACAAATCAGAGTTTCTGAATTAGGGAGGCTGGGAGATACTGCAGGAACTCCCAGGGCATTGCTGGATGATATTACAACAATCACAGCACACAAATAATGTAGCTCTGCTCAGTGGGGATGGGGTCCCTCCTCTGTGTCTTGTGGTTCTAAGAAGGTTGCATCACTGCCACAAAAAGATATCGTCTGGTCAATCAGATGAAGGTTTGTGTGGGTGGTCTTTGCACCTCAAACACCCTTTCTCTGATGTGGGAGGACTCAGACAAGCATCATGGCAGGAACGTGGTATCTGGCATTACTGCAACTTAAATTGCAGGCTTCCCACACGGCAGCCAAGCTGGCCACCTCTCTGGTGCTCTGCCCAGCATGAAGGCTGATGCAAACAACTGTGGGTGCTGGCACTGGCTGCATCTACACATCTGTGCCAGCTGCACCCACCTTCCTTCTGTTTGTGAAGGTTCAGGCCCACCCAGTCCATGATCAGAAGCCACCACATGTGGCCAAGCAGCCCAGTCAGGTGTCACTGTTGAGCCAGCAACGAGAATAAAGACTCGGACCCTTCAGAAGGCAAGAAGAGCGTTTAATAGAAAATCACACATCTTTTATAACAAGACTCTCTAAGCTAAGACCTGATTGGCCTTAGAGAAAGCACCTCTCACACCACTGGGGAACCAAGAAAAATACATTCTGAGAAACAAGTTCTATAAAAAACAGGTGCAGGAGGAGAGATAATAATTGCTTTAAATTATTTTCTCTAAGTTTCCCAGGCCAATCCTAGGAGAAATTATCTCTGTTCTTTCTTCGACTGAGCTGAGAATATCCACAGTCAGGCAGCATGGTCAATGAACAGCAAATTAGCAAAAAATATTCTCAAAATAGTTTAAGACTAAATATTGTTTGTCCAAGTTACTTGACCAAGACTCCTGACTGAGGGAGTCACTGCCATGAACTGAGATCACCTGGGAAGGATTCAGAAGAGAGGGAAATTCATCAGCAGCTTTGTCTTGCTGATTTTATCCCTGACAAATTGTGTTTTGAAAAGCATCTCATGCCTGAAACCAGAGTGGATACTTTGGTCAAACTGAAATCCTGGGCTTGAGCTGCACCCCTCAGCTCACTGCTACAGACAAGTTTCACCTAAACATGTTACTGAGGCTGTGAGGAGTCCTGAATGCTGATACAGATGTGAAGAAACACAGCTGTATCCTTAAACACAAGTTTCTGTGCCCTGGGAAGGACTTAAAATCTTCTCAATTACTCATCTGTGAAACTAGGAATATGTTGGAAACTGAGAGATAAAGACAGAGCCTTCTTCCTAATCAAACCAAACCCATTTTACCCATCCTTAGTTGCTTCCTATATAATCTTATGAGTTGCTTCCTGTATAATCTTATGAGCGCTTTCTTGTCATGGAGCACTTGGCGTGAGATGGGTGTTGGCTTGACTGGGAAGATGGTTCATTATTGTGATGTCCTAGGTCTGTCTGAACATCACACCATGCCTCCTGTTCNAGAACTGTTATTCCTATTCCCATATCTTTGCCTGAGAGCCTTTTTATTTTGAAATTGTGGTAATTCAGAGGGAGGGGGTTTTCCTTTTCCATTTCAGGGGAAGCTCTTGCCTTCCTTAGCAGACTCCTGTGTTTTCAAACCAAGACATCAGGAGACTCACAGAGTCACAGAATGGTTTATGCTGGATGGGACTTTAAAGACCCTCTTATTTCAACCCTCTGCCATGGGCAGGGATACCTTCTACCAGACCAGTTGCTCCAAGCCCCATCCAAAGTAGTCACAATAATTTAGGAGAAATATGTTGGAAAAGTAGATGGGTTATTTGCCTCTGCAAAGACCCTGAAGAGAATAAACTAAGCCTGCATGGTCTGCATGGGTCTGTACAGTATGTGGCACACAGCTCTGCTGATGGGTGTGCAGGATTTGTGCAACAATGTTATGTCAATGTGACCCATACTGGTACAGATCCTGTCTGGACCAGGACAGCTTTAACCAGTGCCTGCATTTTCTTTTTCAGGACGTGCTTGGGGCCCACCCTGGGCTTGCATCTCCAGAACAGAAGCCCAGCAAGGCTCTGGCTCCAGCATGAGGCACAGGCAGCTCAGGGCTGTGCAGGCAAGGATCCAGCTGCCAAGGGCGTTGCGTGTCTGTAGCTGAGTGTGGATGGTCTCACTGCCTGGACACAGGCACAGCACACACTTCCCATCTGTTCCATCCCTATCAATAGGAGCTTGTCCTCACCATGATGAGGGTGGAGATTATCCCCATGGGCTCAGTCCTGTTGCTGAGATGCCCCATTAGCTGAGTGCTAACTAATGGGAAAATCCTGCAAAGAAAATTGGAACAGGAAAGGGAATAGGAACCTTACTGGGTCAGAGTACAGCTGGTCTTGCTTGCAAAGGCAATAGGAAATGCTGTTTTGGGGGAGCCTTCTGCAGCCTAATCACCTCCTACTTCAGCATTCATGGTCACTGGGCTTGGGACAGCAGAAGGCACATGTCTGAATGTTCCTTCTGATATTCCCTTATGGACCAGCTCTTCATTAGCTGGTCTAATCCCTTTCCACCCATGCTGACAGCCTCTCATGGCAAATTCTTGAGATTTTACTCACTGCATGAAGAAATCTTTCCTTTTCTCTGTTTCAGAGTGATATCCTACCAATGCCACTGACTGCCCATAGCTCTTGGCCTTGATTTCAATTTCACCTGATTCACTCACTTTGGTCACTTCAGTGACATCCGTCCCAATTTTCTTCTCTTCAGATGGACGAATCCCAACCTTTTCAGTGCTTTTCACAAGACAACCCCTCCAGCCTCTTGGTCATTTTAACTACTAATTGAACTGTCTTGGGATGCAAATGCAAGATGTGGCAGGGGGTGTGTATTCTATTGCCATCTGTTAGAGGTGGGGCTGTTATCTTCTGTTAATTGGGCCACCTGTTAAAACCAGGTGGGGCAGTTTTCTTTATCTTTTCCACCACCCATCCTCCCATCAGGGAGATATCTTCTGTTAACGGGCCATTTGAGTCTCACTACATGATTGATAAAATTCCATCATCCCATTGGGAGATGCTCCGCCCAGGGGGAGGAGCCAAGCATTCCTACCTGGATATAATCTGAGACTTAGAACACCACAGGCAGCCTTTTCCCGCTGGATTCTCAGAGTAGCAGCTTTCTTTTCCATTGGATTCCCAGAGGAAGACCAGGCCCATCTACACCACCACTGGACCTTCAGAGGAAACCTACACCCTTCTACAGGATCACTGCTTCAACAGAACCACATTTGTCACTCAATGTGTTAAGGACTGCAGGCACCATTTAATGGGACTGCTAGCAAAACCCTGACCAACAGGGGTGTCAGGTTGTATTCTGACTCTGTCAGTGTTGTTTTATATTACTGCATTTTTATTTTATTTTTTCCCAAATAAAGAACTGTTATTCTTACTCCCATATCTTTGCCTGAGAGCCCCTTTAATTTCAAAATTATAATAATTCAGAGGGAGGGGATTTACATTTTCTATTTCAAGGGAGGCTCCTGCCTTCCTTAGCAGACACCTGTGTTTTCAAACCAAGACAACCACCCTTGGTATATGAAAATTAGAGCCTTCAGGTTTTTTTTCTATCCTCTGTTTAACTTCAGAGGAGATCTGGAGGATCTTCTCTTGGGGCTCCAGCTGTGGTGAGTGAACATTCAGCTGCTTGAAAATATATCCTAAAAATATCAAATGCCTTGTTTGTGGGGCTGGCTACAGTCCTTCTGAATTTATAATTTCTTTATAGGGTATTGCTCTTGCTTCAGAAACCTGCATTAGTAGTTACAGATGCAAGTGACCTACTGCTACAGCAAATGTCAGGAATTCTCTCAGCTCTGCAGAAAGAAAAGGCTTTTGTGGTTTAACCTCAAGGTGTAGAACAGCAAAATTGTGACAGCAACTTTAGATCAAATATCTCACCTGCCAATGTTCCTGATGGTTTACCATAAACATGCATTTATTTAGCACTGGGCTGTGTGTGGTCTTGGAGCGTTTGCAGGAGAATGGTTGTCTCTGCAAGTGGGGAGATGTGTCTCACCCTACTTGTAGAGCTGTCTGAAGATCTCAAGACTTTTTGCTCTGAAGAAGCACTGCTGTGGTTAGGATTCTCAAGGCTCACTACAAAGGTTAAGCTGTATCAAAGGAAGATGTTTTTCCAGGGTCAGGTTTAAAGGACAGAGCTCTGGTTCACCAGCAGACTTGTAAGTGTGGTTCTGATGGTCCATAAGAAGGGCTTTGGGATGGAGAAGGTGGACATTTATTTGTAAAATTTCTGTTCTCCTGAAATGCTCAGTGCCAAGAGAATGAATAAAAACCAATCCCCTGCCGTATTACATCTGCTTCAGCTTCTGCAAAAACACAGATGATGGGGTAAGGTAATCTTGAGAGTGGCATCAAGCTAAGCATGTCCCTGGCTTCATGTTCATCCCACAACCCCTGCTCTGTCCAGGTCTCATGCTAGCATGGTCCCTCCCCTGTCAAAACCAGGTAGAGCTTGCACTTGGCTCCTGACCCTGGTGTCCACAGTGGCAGCTCTCCAGTGAGGACTCTGGTGGCTGGCCACAGGTGACCATCAGAGCCCTGCCCATTGCACCAGCACAGTGTGTGCAGGACACCATGGGGCAGGAGGGGGCAGTTCAGCTGCCTGCTCTTTGCAAAAAACCAGGTGTGCAAGCAGCAGAGAGGAACCACTGCAGGGACCGTGGCACAGGGACTGCAGTGAAGGGACTCTTCCCATCAAGTGCTCTGTCCTGCACGCTCAGCCGTGGCAGGTGAGCATGAACCTGGGGCTCTCCCCTCCCAGGGCAGAAGGTGTCTTGCTCACCAGGATCATAACTCCTGCAAAGCCCCTTTGCCATGGCCACAGACCCCATGGACCAGAGCCTGGCAGGTGAGGAGGTACCCACCTGGCCTGTTCCCTGCTCAGAAACTGCTGTGTCTCCTGTGGATAGACCCAGGCCTGCCCTTGCTCTCCCCACGCAGACCCTGTGTCAGCACGAGCAGGATGCTGACCTCTCCCTGCACAAGGCTGGATGTTGGGAAGGATGAAACAGGAAAGCCTTATAAATATGACTGTTTAGACCTTGAGAATATGAAACATATAAGTGAAATAGAATTGAGAGCAAGTTTCAATGTCTAAGATGCCAAGCCTCTGTTACTGAACAGCAGAAGAACAATAGTGTGGCCAGCTGAAGGTAATCCCCTTTGGATTAAACAATGCCCTTCTCCTCACCAAGAGTCCAAGGGTCAGAGCAGACCCTACCAGCTTGGCAAGAGGGGTCCAAAGAGTAGTTTTTAGGGCTTAAAATATAACACAGTATGGTAATGTAGTGATTCTTATAGGCTATATGTAAATGCTATGGGGTTTGTATCTTGTACTAGATTGGTTAGTGTAAATTAGAATATTCAGTGTAGAAGAAGATTTAAGGCATTGTAACGGGAACTTCGCTCTCTTGTTCTCGCTCTCTCTCTTACTTTTGCTCTCACTCTTACTCTTGTACTTACTCTTTTGCTCTTACTCTATCCTTCCTCTATCTCTTGGTCCTGCTCTAAGCTGTGACTGCCAGCTCTTAGCAGGACATCTCTACCCACGCCCTATGTAATAAACCTCATGCTCCAAGATCAGCACTGACCCCAGAGATCTCTCGTCTCCGTTTGTCCCATCACCGACCATCTGCATTACCACAGCTGGGTGCAGCCTGTGCTCTGGGACCTGCTGACTCATGTATCTGACTCATTCCAAGGCTAAATTTCCATTGCCATGAGTTAGTATGTTCTGCCAACTCAAAAGACCCCCACCCATGGGGATGCTCTCTCTGGAGCAAGGAGGCTCAGCTCTGCACAGGTGAGCAGCAGCACCACTAAGGATCACAAAAGTGTCTGACAAATTACAAATGGGTTCATGGTTTGGCTGCTGCTGTGCACAACAGACCTCTGCACACAGGTAGAGCCTCTACTGGCTACCTGGGCAGGGCAGGGGAGCTCAAGAACCCCAGTTCAGCCTCCAGTGAGAGCTTCCAGGGGGAAGCTGCCTGGGACAGGTGCTGTCTGACTGTTCCCACTTGCAGCTGCACAACCTCAGCCCAGGGCTCTGCTCCAGGCTGGCCACACACATCACCAGTGGAGCACCTGCCTGGTGCTGCAGACTGGCCTTTCTGCTCTCCCCTCTGGACTGGGGCATGTGGGGACACACAGAGCAATTTGCCTTCCTCCTCAGGAAGGGATGCAGAACCTTACCCAGGTGGTGAAAGGGGCAAAGCTCAGGAAGAAAGAAGTGATCAGGATAGGTGTGTGCCAGCCCAGAACTTGCTCTGGCAGCCTGGTAAGTGTGGCTCACCTTGCCTTAGGATTTCCAGGGCTCCAAAGCACATCTCAGCAGAGATCTCTCACCACTCAAGAGATGCACAGTTATTCAGGAAGGTGTCCTTCCAATAGCTCCCTGTGCTTGTTGTGAGAAACAGTTCTTGCCTTGGGATGAAAGAAGAGGATCCACTCCAAGTCAAGAGAGTGCAGGATGGCCCTTCATTTGTCCCTGCTGGTCTCAGGAATGGGGCCTCTCCAGCCTAGCTGTGTTCCCAGCATTGCTGGAGCAGCAAACCCACTGTGCTGAGGAGGGAGGACAGGCTGGCTCATACTGAGCTGGTTTGAGGTTTGAGTTCAGCAGCCAGGTCTCTGGGATGATTGTAGTCCCCTGAGCCCCCTGTGCTGTCCTGGCACCTGCCAGCCCATACTGCCTGACACTTTACTGCTCAAAATCCTCACCAGACTGCAGCAACATTGACAAGCTCTGTGCTGCTCCTGGGGCCTGGCTAGGCTGGAGGCTCTCCTGGGAAGATGACCAAATGCTCACCATCCATCTGGTCTGTTGTCCCTGTGCCTGTCCTCTCCTGTAGGTCAGTCTCAGGAAGAAATGTCCTCAGCTGCTAAGTCAGGGCAAACAGCAAAACGTCTCTGAACATCTGTAGAGAGGATGACCTCTGGTTCACAGCACCCTCCCAAGCTGCCCAGATAAATGAGCACAGGTTTGGTTTCTTCTATGGTTATCTGTCTGATCTCTACTGTGCTCCCAGACAGGGAAGTCTTACCCACATATTTAAGCAATTGTTGCTAGAGGGATGTCCACCACTGCTTCCTGAGGGGTTACATGAATTTGAAATTTTGAAATAGAGTTGAATTTGAAACCATTTTACCATGACTGAACCACTTTCTCTTTCTGGAGTTTCCCATCCCAGGACATCAGGCTAAATCAAGGTCTCTGTTTTTCACCTAGTGACCTTTCATATCCAAGAGCAGTGTTCCAGCCCACCAGAACACTGATGAATGTGCCATTCTTCATCCTGGAGTAAAAGACCTCCAGATGTTGACCCACAGGCTTGATAAGAAATGCTTAATCCACATAACCCACTTAGAGCCTTGCAAGCTTGCTAGAAACCTTTCACCACCCTATTTCTGAGTCTCCCCTCCATTCTTCCAGGTGATGCAGGAAGCTGTGAGGTGCAGAGGAGGTGCCAATGGAGTTTTTCCCGGAGGATGACTGTTGCTGGGTCCCATATATTAGAAGACAGCACGGCATACAGCCAGCATGGGGTTAGTGCTGCCCCGGGCCAGCTGTGCAGGGGTGGCTGTCCCCACTCTGTCCTGAATGTGTGGGGACAGAGCTAAAACAGCCAGAGGCCTAAAACACTTCCCTAGCAAAAAGCTCTGTGACAGACAGACCTTTTCCATGTCTGCCCTGCTGAGAGAGATCCCAAAATAAATAACTCTGAGGCCTGAAGCCCCAAGGGAGACAAGCAGGAGCATGGAGTGGGCCCAGGCCAGACCACTCAGCCCCACACACAGGGCAGCCACACAGATCTGTGCTGTTGACAGAGCCAAGAATAATTCCAGCATCTCTATTTAATGCTATTTAGAAAAACCTTCCTTTCCAAAATGGTGAACTTCCCCAAAGACAGGCTCAATGTTTATAAATGCCGTGACTTCCATGCCCTGGTGATTTATGTCAGACCCCGGATGGGCAGGGTTGCTGCAGCCCTGGCTGGGCCTGTGGGCAGGGACAGTATCCATCATTTTGGCTGCTCCCAGGGGAGCAGGATGCACTGGGGCCGCCTGAGGAGGAGGTCTGGACTGTTCAGGGAGGCTGCTGGGTAGCAGTAGCTCACAGAGAGCCTGAATTTCCCACATGAAAACATAATGAACTTTTGAGGGAATTCAGTGCCAGCCCAGTCAGGATAAAGTTGCTCAGTGAGGCTGGCGGGTTTTGCACATCAGAAGGTGCTGGGGGCTCCTCTGTGATAGCAGGAGGAGTGGATGGTAACTGTGGACACAGGAGACTGACTTCATTCTCCCACATCTGGGTTTCAGGTCAGCTTTCCCCTTACCAGGAGCATGTTTTCTTGGGGGACAAAGATGATTTTATTAATTTCTCCCCTCTCTCTCATGCCTTGCCATCCTCGGCTCTGTTCCCATCCAGCTGACTGTGACTGCTGTAGAAAGTAAATGGGGGTTACATTTACCCCTTTCCTGCCCACAAGTCATCTCCAGGACTCAATCTTTAGCCCAAACAAAGGAGTCAGCAGATGGCAGGGACAGCACGCTGTGGTTGAGGATTGAGAGATGATCATCAGCAGCCCCATAAATTAATTTTTAGATAAAGCTTGCTCTGCAACACCACTTCCCAAAATGTCTGGCCTGGCATTTGGACTGGGATAGCCAAGGGACAATATAAGGGGTGCATGTTGCTCTGCCTGCATCAGTTAGGGATGGATCTCACTTTGCTAGATGCCACCCATTGGGACCTCTCCCACTTAGCCTCCATTCATCCTATAACAGGACATGTCCTGGTCCACCAGAAAGGACCCTTGTGAAGTGTTTGAGGCACTAGTTCTCCGTGATGGAAGCCTAGAGGCTGGATGCTCCCTGGCAGGTGCACAGGGCACAGATTCACCTGTATGGCTGAATGATGGAGAACACTTGGCAGGACAAGAGGGAATGGCTTTAAGCTGGAGGAGGATAGATTTAGGTTGGATGATAGGAAAAGACTCTTCCCTGGGAGGGTGGGGAGGCCCTGGCACAGTGTGCTCGGAGAAGCTGTGGCTGTCCCATCCCTGGAAGCGTTCAAGGCAAGGCTAGATGGAGCATGGAGTAATGTGGGATAGTTCCTGCCCATGGAAGAGGGGTGGAACAGAATGAGCTTTTCAACCCAAACCATTCTGTGATTCCATGATCAATCCCTTCTCTGTTTGCAGCTCAACACTGCTGCCCAGCGAGGAGCTTCTGATCCAAATCATGGCACTACCTTGGAACCATCAGGGGAGTGCAGGTGATTCCATCCTCTGCTCCTCCAGCAGGAAAAGCAAAGCACAGTCGCAGGCAAGCTGAGCATGCTCCCCACTCCCAGCCAGCAGCCAGCACGGGTGTGCAGCTGCCTCCCTGTGCTGAGGGCTAAAAAGGGATTGGCAGTGCTCTGCCCCAGCAGGAACATGGTCCATGCAGCAGCTCGGTTGGGACGTGCAGAGAGACATGTGCCATGGGGGGTAGTTTGGAGGGAGAGCAACTAAATCAGCAAGGGAACACATGGCTGGAGCCCTGCCAGCACCTGCCACCTCTGGAAATAGCTCATCCAGAGCCCCAGGGTGCAGGCATGAACCCCTTCTCCCGGGTTGTTACGCAGCACAGGATACATGAAACATGTTGGCAGCAGTCAGTCTGGGGAGAGCTAAGCAAGGGAGGGAGGGAGATTAATAGGAAAACAGATCAGCACCTAGAAACAGAGCAAATGGACAACACACAGGGACCCAGACCACCGGGGATGCTGGATCACAGACAAACCCAGGCACATGCATGGAAGGAAACACAGGCTGCGAGAAGAGCTGGCCACCCAGAGCAAAGGCAGGAAAATGAAAACACTTTATTATCTAAATGGGGATACAATTTCTGGAAGAACAGACTCTCCAGCCCAGGAATGGTGTTTGAAGCACTAGAACAGCTGAGAGAGGTGTTGATGGGGGCTGTCACCAGAAAAAATGAAAGTACAGAGATACTGTTTTTTACCTAAAGCCAAGGCAAGGGAGAAGAAATAGATACTTGGTTCTGAAGCAGGGAACTCTGCAGCAGCAAGGGCCTGCAAAGGGAATAAAGCAGTGGAAGAAGTGCATGTGCTCAGTGCCCAGGGCAGTCTGCAGCTTGCAGATCTTGGAGCAGGGATCCTGCCAAGCCAGGAGTTTGCTGCTCTGCTAACAGCAGGGACAGAGAGGAGGGAGGTTGTGCTCACACAGAACAGGAGCTGTTGACTGCAGCCTCTGGCAGGGGAGAACTGCCCAGTTCACTGTAGCACAGATGCTGAGCCATCCCTGCTCACCATAAAGCCCCTTCTGAGGAGCCTTGGAAAGAGAAAAGAGTTCAAGTTGAGCTGGGCATCCCTTTCACCACAGACAGATGGATATTCAGTCTGTCAGCTTGTGATAATACTGGTGTGGCTGGAAAGAGAGGCCCAAAGGATGTTTCAAAAATCCCAATAGACATGGGTACTGAGGCAGGACAATAATTGGTACAGCAAGGTTGGTGAGATCACAAAAAAATCAATGTGACAGGTACCAATAGCTCCTACCTGCCAGTAGCAGGTAAGAGATGAACTCTGTGCCACATTTAAAGTGGGATTTTGCTTAAAAGAGGCCAGACACTAACAGCAGGGGACTGGAGAGCTGACATCATGGACAGATGCCTAAGCATGCTGGGTGGAGGATGAAGGCATGCCTGGAGTGGTGCCAGGGCTGGATATTGATGCTCAGCTGAAGACAAGTGCTGTGCCCCATCCTGAAAGGAATCTCTGCAGCCTCCTGCAACTCCAACCTGTCTGTGGACAGCCTGGAGGAAACCTGATCGCATTTAGTAATGGACCATAGATATGTGATAGCTGCAAGAGCAGCCACAGAGCCTGGGAACTAGACTTTCTAGAGGCCACAGAAGTCAGAATCCGATGGAGAAGCAGAGGATAGCCTTTGGAAAGCCTGATCTCAACATGTTCTGCTCACACTGGACCACCACACTCAGAAACAGAGTGAATACAGTTCAGTATCCTATGAGAAGCTGGACATTAAGACTTCCTCCCCCACATATTCCACAGAAAGAAGCAGAAATGGCAAATGCCATGGAAATGGTCTCTCCTGGGAATCACTGCAATAAAAAGTAATCAAGTCAAAAGCCAAGGAAGCTGATAGACCAGGAACTACAAGAGGTCATTACAAAGTCAAAGTCAGTCTGGGTGCCAGCAGTCCATCTCTTCAGGGAAACTTCACTTTGGCTGGAGAAACACAGAACTGAAATATTTCAAACCCATTTACAGTCTCTGCTTCTTAATGGGAGCAGGGACTTCCCTTCCCCAAGACACCATCCAGCTCAGTGTTGAGGGCAATTTAGATGGAGTAACAGGGCAATTTACAGTCTCTGAGTGCAAGCCTGGAATGTGCTGGCAAAGGCAAGAGGATGGGGCAAAGGGGGGCAGAAACTCTTCTGCCATGAACCAGCTGCTCCAGTGGCAGGAGGGAGGAGGACTGGGGTGGGAGAAAATCTGGTTTGGAACATGGAGAGTGTGCTTTGCTTGGTAACTCCCAGTGTGTCCTCTGGGACAGCTCGGAGGGGTTGTGCACGGTGCTCCGCTCCATTAGCAATTACTTTATGCCAGCACATATAAATAATTATTCTGCCACAGGGTCCCAGCAGAGAGCTGTGTGCAAGCCTTCAGAGGCAGTGCAGCGCTGACCTCCAGCACAGCCTGTGCTGCTGCCTTTCCTGGGGACTGGCACCAGGAGCGAGGAGATTTGTGTTCACACGTGGAGAGGCTGCATGTCCTTGCATCAACAGTGCTTTGGAAAATTAAACCGTTTGTGCAGATGAAGTATAATTCCATGTGATCAAACTCTCTGCTTCCCCTCAAGAACTCATTGTGCAGCCCAGCCTTTTCCCTGAGATCTGACCCTCAAGAGAGAAGCCTTGGGGTTAAAAAGATGGGGGAAAGTTTACAGAAAAAATGAAGATAAAAGAAGTCCACCTGACTTGATATTTTCTGTGAAAGGTTTTGCCCAAGACGGAGCATTCAGGCCAAAGCTACAAACCCCTGAGAACAGAAGCCATAAAACTGATGTGCCTCTGCATGGTACAACACGAAGCAAATCTTTCACCCCAGGAATCTCCCTCTTTCCAAACTCCAACAGTGCCCTCAAGTGCTCAAAGGAGAAGCTGCAAGCCAGGGATGGAGCTTGCTGCCACCCAGGCTGCGAGGCAGAGACTTGTGAACTTGTGAACATGGAGGGGAGAGATGTGGTTGCATGGCCTTAGGCATGGCTCACTGCTGTCCCTGCCTGAACTAAGGTGAAATATCTGTGTCTTTTCCTACTTCTTTTCCCTGAATGGGTAGATCTGTGCCAATAACCCATCTGTCACCAAGAGATGCTCCAAGAGCACCAAAACCAGATTTAAGGTCTGTGTTGCCTGGAAAAGATGCACACGTCACAAGCTTGTGGAAACAGCATAGTTTGGGTTTGGCCACTGGAGTGATCCCACCCAGCCAGACCTCCTGGATCCATTCCTTCAGAAGATGTGACCTCTGGAGAGGAGAGGACTGTGTCTCAGTGTCCCAGCTCCAGAGGGGAGGTTGGGTTTCACCCCACCTGACTCCCTGCTGTGCGCTTTCCAAGCTGTGTGGAGGCTGCTTTGGCAGAGCTAAGCAGGGCTGTTCTCACTTCTTCAGTGAGCTGGGTATCTCAGCAGGAGGGGCTCTTTCAAGGGACAGGAGATAAGGCCTGTTTGGATCTGTGGGTCTTCTGCCTGCCCCCAGTGAGAATGGTAGCTGGAGACAGGGTACGTGGTCCCCTGGACTCCTTTGTGGGACACTCAGGTCATCCCTGGCAGGATGCTGAACTCAAAACCGGCTCACCTCACTCAGGTCTTTCCCTGCAGGTTCCTTGGAGAGTCACCTGGTAGAGCTTTACCATGCAGTCCTACACTTTGGGGAAAGGAAGCACTCAGTGGTACAGCTCCACTCACCAGGACTTGCTGTACAAGAATTGAGATGTTTTCAATGCACAACTGTGCTGGGAACTGACAAAGTTACACTGGAAACCTCTTCAGGTCCCCTTCTTCCTCACCCTTTTTCTTATTTGGAGAGACTCCTGGATCATGGCATCGGTTTGATTTACATGGCATGGACACAAATCCCATTGAGTTAAGCAGCAGATGGGACAGAAACAGGGACATGGGGACAGGAACTTCTGAGTCTGTTTTTGTCCCTGTGGCCAGAGTGTCATGGTGCCTCTGAACACCTTACCCCAGCCTTTGGAGAAAAGTCTGTGTGGCTTCTCTGAAGGCATGTGTGTTGTTCTCTTCCATCACTGCTCATCATGCCACTGTCCTGTCACCTTCACACACCACCATCTATTCCCTCCAAAGCAGGAGACCACAGGTGCCCTTCCAGCAGGCTGCTATCATCCCATTAGGCCCTCGTGAATCACAGACACCACCCAGCAAACACCAATTTCAGTTCCAGAGCTGGTTTCAGCAAAGAGCCACCCCTTTATGACCTTTTGCTGCACTGCCTTGATCTGGGCAGGGACATTCATCTTCTTCTTCTCTCTAATTCTGGCAAAAAGCTGTTCCCACAGGTGCCTGCTCCAGGTGCTTGTAGGAAGTAGTATTGCAACACCAGACAGGCAGGCTCACAGAACTGTAGCCAAAACCTCACCCATTTTAGTGCCAGAGCTGCAAGTTGCTTGCACAAGGAATGATATCAGAGACATCAGGACTTTTCTCTGCTATCAGGAGATAGCAGGAAAAGTTTTGCTTCTGCAGGGAAAGCACCTACTGCAACACACAGCTCCTGCTCTGCTGTGGCTCAGCATGCCTCAGACAGCACAAGGTGGCCCTGCAGAAAGTGTAGATCTGACAGCAATAGGGATGTTGCTTCTAGTGTAGCAGCCACTGCCCTTCATTTCATTATTACTCTTTGGCAAATGCCAGCCTCTCTCCCAGCAGCCTGGAGCAGGTCATTGTCACAGCTGGGTTGTCATCTCCAGGTCACCTGCTGTCAGCAGCAATAGAGCCACTGGTGGCAAGGGCCACTAGTGACTTCTCAGTATCACCTTGCTTTGATCACCAGCCTGGGGATAAAAATAACCAGATCTGGGTCCAGATCTCTCATAGGGATCCCTTCAACACATAAAATAGGAGCACTCAGGAGAAAACTGGTGGAGTGGCAATTGACAGCTGTAGCAAAGACAACTCAGTGCAGGAGACTGGCAAAGGACCATAGTCTGAGCAGGTTACCACAAACCTCTCTCCACACCTTCACAAGAAAACAGCCTGTCCTGCTTTTGTTGCATTCTCCAAAAGTGATCTTGAAACCTGCTGCTGCAATGCCATTTCTATTGTAATGGCAGAATAGCTGCCATGCCACTCCTGGCTGACAGGCCTACCAAGAGGCATTTCCCTGGCAGAGCACAGAGGCCCCAGAGCAGAACAGGTCTCATAATGAAATTGTGAGTTTCTAATTAATACCCATTTGTCTGCAAGCTGATCTGCTTGACTACATGCCAGCCCCAGAATTTCATCTTCTTCCCTGGGGACAGGGCTTGGCAGTCGCCAGGACCCGCAGTCCCAAGCCCTCCTGCCTGCCTGCTGCTGGTCACCAGGTCACACACAGCCCAGGATATCACTCTCCACACCTCTGCACACTTATCCCGCAATTAGCACTTGTTTATGCAAATGAGTCAGTTCACTGGCTCTCCTCTGCAATCTATCAATAGATGGAGCAGATAGTGCCCTTCCAGGCCTGGGAATGTGAATGGAAACAACCTTGCTATTCCATGTACTGCCTGGCAAGATAGCATGGGGTTTTTTCTATTTTTCATGTAAATTTCAGCCAAAATCTTTCTGCTTCTCCAATGACACGAGTCAGACAAAAGTTTCCCAGAGCTCTGTTAGAGCCGAGCACAGAGAGACCAGCAGCTTTCAAGTGTGCAACCATACAGAGAGCAGAGAATGCCTGCTCGACTTTAGCACTCGGGAGAGGAGTCTCTCTGAGCCGGCCAGGGCACGGTCCCCATACAGCTGTGGCTTAATGAGGCCAATGGGGACACTCGGTGGCCTTTGCTGCACTGGCTGCTGGTAGCAGGGCCAGTCCCACTCACTGGGGCCATCTGGAAGCTCTCAGAGCTGCTGAAAAAAATGCCACCAGAGGCCCTTTGTGAGCCACGGGCTGGGTCAGGTTACCGACAGAGAGACAGGGAACAGAAAGGAGCTCTCCTGCAACAGCAGAAATACAGATAGGGGTCTCAGGGAGAAACAAGGAGCACCCCTGCTATGGCAGAAATATAGACTGGGGTCTTGGGCAGGAACAAGGAGCACCCCTGCTGATAGAAATAAATGGGCCAGGAACTGAAACTCCCTTTTGATGGCCTTTATTAAGTGACACCTCTTTATTGGGAATGGAGGGTCCCGCCACCGCTGCGGCCGAGGACAAGAAGGAGGAGGTGCAGCCTTGTCACGACTGACAGGGCTGGAGATCCCAATCCTCACGAGAATCCTCCCAGGGATCTCTGCTTTGGCTCTGTTGTCTAGGGGGGTTTTGCCTGCTGCTGGTCTAGTTAACTTAGGGTGAGGGCTGGGTCTGGCTCCAACTGGTGTCCTCTGCTTCCCCAGGGTCCTGCCGTCTCATGGGTGTCATTTGTGGCCGATTTTGAGGGTTACCTGCTGTCCTGGGTCGGCTAAAATTGGCCAGACACACTCGCTAATGAATACGCAGACGCACACAAAGCATGCTGGCCCTGCGGGCTCTCAGGGCTCTGCAGTGCACCTGCAAGTCCTGCTGGGAGCGCGGGAGTCCTGGCACCGCATGATCCAGGGTTCCGCGCGGCGTGGCAGAGCCTCGCGGGCACGGCGGAACGCCATGCGGTGCCGCGTGGCGAGGTGCCGGCTCAGAAAAGTCCCGCGTGGGGAGCGCCCCGTGCTGTCTCACGTTTCACGGGTAGGTTCGCAGCCGCCCGGCGTGGCTCTGTGCTCCCGCAGGCGGGGCCGGGGCCGCCCTGCGCGGTCTCGGTCGGATGTCGCGCACGGCTCCGTGCGGGGGGGAAGCTCCGTGCAGTCCCATGCCCCGCAGGCGGGGCCAGGGCCACCCGCACAGCACGGGTACCTGCAGGACCGGGGTAGGGTCGGGGACAGGGCACTGGCAAAAGGGGAGGGAGTTAACTGCGGTTATATGAAAAAGAGGTGGCGGAAACTGGATAATACAATTGAATTTGAAAGAACAAAATCGATAGTTTTAAACAGTAACTTCGAAATTGGAACTTCAAAACTGGAACAGTGATAAGTGACCCCTTTTTTTTATTCATAACAGAAAGGAGGTGGAGATTAGCAGATGGGAGGCAAATGTTGAATAAACCCCTAGCCAAGAAAATGCTAGAAGACATACATGGGACAACACATTGGGCTACTCAAGTGCTAAGTGATCAATTTCTCAGGGACTGGGGCTGTATAGGAATTTTCGGGATAGCTAAGCAGGTAACTGAACAGTGTGTGATATGCCAACAAGTAAATAAGAAGGTCATGA